>WNWU01000125.1:3393411-3448205 GCA_012654045.1 Ptyas mucosa
TGCCTTACCGACTGTGGACCAATGGACTCAGAAGACGGCTGGATTTGTAGAAATGGTGAAGATTTCAGCCTTTTTAAAAGATCAGATGCATGAGAAGTATATACAGGAATGGAAAAAGTGGATTGAATATATACAGAATAAATATCAGACTAGAAAATATTATGTAGCTTTCAGCTGAGGGGGATTGATGGTTATGCTAGTAAATAGAGAAAAAGATATGGAAGGGATGAATAACATATATATTGTTTGGAATTATTAGTATTGCATATAGGGGAAGTCAAGGGGAAGGGGAGGGAAAGGGGTGGGGGAGGGTTAGGGTGGGATTCGTAGGGAACTATATTTTTGTAATTTTTATAATGTTGGGGAAGGGGGGGAAAGGGGGAAAATTTGTATGTGTAAAACTTTTTCAATTAAAAAAAAAGCAGCCAAATACTCCAAATTCTTAAAAGCGAACAAACAGTTCTTTAAAGAAAATGAAAAAGAAAATCCTCCTTCTAGCAAATCTTTAACAAAAGAAAAGTTTCTTTGAGGCTATGCCAGTAATCAGTTCACTTTCACTTTTCCAGCCACTCAAGCCTCAATCGCCATTTTTCCCCCCCTTTTTACTTTGTAGCTTCCGAAGGAGGCAATCCACAGAAATAAGGAAGTTAAGCAAAATACTTGCTATTAAAGTCCTCCTGGCTGATCCCGTCTGCTATTTGTTGTTGGTTTAGATTTAATTGTTTCAAAAAAGAATCCAGCAGCTGCGGTCGCAGCTTGTGAGTCTGCCAAAGCAGAGATGTTCCCGGTCTGGAGCACTTAGCTGGCTTCTGGGGAACTCAGCCTTTCACCCCCACAGAAATCCTTCTGGGGGGCTTTGGCGAGCTCTACCCCCACCAGCCTGCTCTTCGCTTCTCCCTTTTGCCCTGGGAGAAGTTTTCAAACCTCCCGGCTGCGTTGGATTGCAGCACGGGGGTTTTAACAGAGCCGCGGAGCGGGCGCGCTAATTAAGGCACCATCCAGGCTCGTGGAGCCGCCGGAAGTTCCCCGAGAACCGTTGTTGATATTGGCAAAGGGGGGATGGTGGCAAGGATAGGCAGTCCAGGGCTTCCCTGTCTCCCCACTTGAGCGGGCTTCTGGCATGGCCCAGGCCTCCGGGGGAAGGAATTGAAGCCCCATTCTGCTGCTCCTTCCGTTGTACGGAAAAACCAATATACTGCTTCAATTATCCATTCCCTCCCTTCCCTCAATCCCGTTTCATGGCTTCCCAACTTCCTCAATCCTCTGCTTTCTCGCTGTTTTCTCTAAGCAGCCAAGAGAGAATGGGCTTGCCCGGCTGTCACAGTCTCCCATGCCTGCGATGCCAGATCTCGCCTCCCACCCGGCTGAGAGACTCTGCTTTCCTTGTCAAAGCGCTTCATTATTCCAGGGCAGGGGACACAGGCGGCATCAGGAGATCTGTGCAGCTATTATCCCTCCCCACTTCAGCTTGGGTCACGCCACAAGGCTCCAATTCAAGGAGGAGAAGATGGAGGAAGGGGGGGAGGAAGACGGAGGAAGGGGGGGAATGCAAACAGCAGCTACCTCGAGCAAGCCGCACCACTATTACGCTGCCTCTGCCACGAGGAACTTTGGAGAGAGAGGGAGGGACTGGCTGTGGCCGTTCTTGCCAGTTAAGAGACAGGCTGCTCCCACAGCTGCCCCCGTCCCCGCCCTCTCTCTCCAAAGTTCCTCACAGCAGAGGCAGCATTGCTTGCCCGCTGAAAGCGCAGCTCAGGCTGCTATTGCTGCTGCTTCTCCAACCACTCAGAGCCCTGCATAATAGCGCTGCGGCTTGCTCATGGTAACTGTCATTTAGACTCCCCCCCTTCCCCCTCCTTGAGTTCAAGCCTCGCGGCATGGCCGAGGCAGGGTGGGATAATAGCTGCACGGATCCTCCGGTGCCATGTGTGTCCCGTGCGCTGCAATGATGAAGCACTTTGCCAAGGAAAGCAGAGTCTCAGGCTGCTCCTGGAGCAGCCAGGAGAAGGAGAAGCTGCCAGCGGGGAGGTGAGGCGCCTCAGGAGGACCAGAGGAGAGCGCAGCTTCTCACTCATGGAGGTCTACCAGTGGGGAAGTGGGCGCGGTAAGAGGTGCGCTGGCCAGGAAGCGGTCATGCTCCCTGGCCGGAGAGGGTTGCACAAACCTTTGCTGGAGTGAACGTGTAACCCTCTCCGGCCAGGGAGCGTGACCGCTTCCTGGCACGCACATTTCTTGCCGCTTTCCGTGACCATTTCCCCACTAGTGGATCTCCATGAGTGAGGAACTGCGCTCTCCTCCAGTCCTCCTGGGGCAGCTCGCCTCCCCGCTGGTGGCTTCTCCTTCTCCTGCCTGCTCCAGGAGCAGCCTGTCTGTTACCCGGCGAGAACAGCCTGCCATCACAGCCTGCCCCCGCCCTCTCTGCCCCAGCAGTTGCTCCTGAGGCTATGCCAGAAGTCTGCTCGGGCGGGGAGATAGGGAAGACCCGGACCACCCTCAGAAAAATGACTTTCCAGACCCAAAACCGGGCGGGGGGGGCGAAGTGCATGTGCAGGGTGCGCATGCGCAATGGGGGGTCATGTGCGCATGTGCACGGGGGGGGTTTGCATTGCATTATGGGTGCTGGCATGCACGGGAGCTGTTGCGCGCGCACATACACACTTCTGGCACGCCACGAGAAAAAGGTTCACCATCACTGCCCTATAGTGACCCAGTGAAGCCAGATGGGTCTGTACGCATCTGCGCCGATTACAAATGCACGATAATTAAGGCTTTACAGCAGAGCGCGTACCCTGTCCCAATCGTGCATCATCTACTCCATTCGCTGGGCCCTGGCAAAATATTTGCAAAACTCAATCTTGCACAGGCATACCAGCAATTACCGGTAGATGGCCCTACCGCAGAGGCACAGACCATAGTAATGCACAGAGGTGCCTTCAAATGTACAAGATTACAGTTTGGAGTCAGCATAGCCCCCGGGCTATTCCAAAGTACCATGGAGCATCTGTTATAAGGACTGCCAGGGCTGGTACCCTATTTTGATGATGTTCTCATAAGCACAACAGACGAGAAACAACTAGGGGACCGACTCAGACTAGTATTGGAGAAATTCAGGAGTGCTGGCCTCCGCATAAAAAGGAACAAGTGCATGATCGCAGTACCCTCTGTGGAGTTTTTGGGATACTGGTTTGACGGGACGGGCATACACCCCACCAAAAGCAAGATACGGGCTATCCAAAATGCGCCAACACCAAAACACAAATCAGAGCTACAGGCTTTCTTGGGTCTCCTTAACTTTTACGCTATCTTCTTACGAAACAAGGCAATGGTCTCCGAACCCCTGCATCGGCAATTGACTAAGAATGCACCCTGAGTTTGGGGAAAGGCTGAAACTGCCACCTTCACAGCCGTAAAGAAACTTTTGTCCATGGACAGCTTCATAATTCAATAAAATGTGACACTGCTGCTTCTCCTAGTCTGCACGCATCCCCATTCGGCGTGGGAGCCATGTTAAGCCATAGACTGCCAAATGGACGAGAGGCAGCCATCGCATAATACTCCCGAAACCTGTCCAACGCAGAATGGAACTACAGCCAGCTGGAAAGAGAGACACTAGCAGTCATTTTGGGGGTCAGGAAATACTTATTCGGCGAAATTTCGAGCTTGTTATGGACCATCAACCACTTCTGGGCCTCCTGGCTGGGGAGTGGCACTGCCTTGTCTGCACGCATGACACTGTGGACAATTTTTCTGGCGGCTTACTCCTACCAACTTGTCCACCAACCGGGACTAAGTTTGGGGCATGCCGACGCCCTCAGCCACTGCCCGTTGCCGGACATTCTAGAGGACCCAACACTGGAAGTACCTGTCCTCCTCATTGATGTTTTGGACTCGGGGCCTCTCACATCAACAGAAGTAACAAGAGCCTTGGCTAAGGATCACGTGCTGAGGCTGGTCATGAGTTGGGTCATGAGGGATTGGCCGGCAAAGACTGAGGGCGGGGAATTCAATGTATTTGCAAACAAAAAAGATGAACTGGCAATGCAAGGGGGTTGTTTGTTGTGGGGTGACCGTGTTATTGTACCCGTATGTCTAAGGGAAAAAGTCTTTAAAATGTTGCATGAAGGGCACCCAGGGATTGTAAGGATGAAGGGACTGGCTTGCAGCTATGTTTGGTGACCCCAGATGGACAAGGGCATTACAGAGTGGGTGGGGAAGTGTAACCCCTGCCAAGAATCCAGACCAGATCCCCCAACAGCACCAGTCAGGGAATGGGAAAAACCCCAAGGCCCATGGTCTAGAATACACAAAGACTTTGCAGGCCCCTATCATGGCCAAACGTTCCTGGTAATCATCGACGCCTATTCGAAATGGCTTGAGGTTATCCTCATGCAATCCACAACTTCCAAAGCAGTAATCAAGGTGTTTCGGAAACTCTTTGCCACCCATGGATTGCCCGATATGCTCATATCAGATAACGGGCCACAGTTCACTGCCACACAGTTCGAGGGGTACCTTGCAGAAATGGGCATCAGACATGCACCTTTTCATCCGGCCAGTAACGGACTAGCTGAAAGATTTGTGAGAACGGCCAAGGAGGCATCTCATGGTTAGACGCCAGGGACTGGCAAGCCAGGGTAAATAAGTTCCTGGCTGCTCAGCATGCCACCCCATGCACAGCGACAGGGCACAGTCTGGTCGAGCTCCTGATGGGCAGGAAGCTGTGGTGCAGGCTTGACCAATTACACCCCAACTATTCCCCGGACAGGTTCAAGGAGGGGGACAAGACGTTGAAGGAATTCCAAATAGGGACACTAATGTTCGCCAGAAACTATGCAAATGGGCCCCTATGGGTAGCCGGAATGATTTTGGATAACACAGGCCCCAAGTCATACACCACAGACATGGGAGATGGGAGGATCTGGCGGAGGCACATTGACCAACTCCGCAGAAGGGTGGCAACCGAACCAGAACCACAAGTCCAATATCCAAGCCCTAACTACCAAACTATTCCCACAACAGCTAGCTCAAGCCAGATAAGATCCAGGGATTTATCTGAGAACTTCAGTGTCCAGCACTGCCCCAGTGAGACGCCGCTCCCAGCCGAGGAAAGCAACACCCCCGAAGAAATCCAGGAGGTTCCATTGGTGGAACAGGGAGAAACAAAAGGTCCCTCTGACCAGCTCAACACCACACCTCAGACTGAACTGTGCAGGTCAACTAGGCGTAGGGAACGCCCTGGTCACCTGCGTGATTTTGTATGCAAATGTACAACCTAAGTGCCTTCTGGGAGGTGAAGGGTGTTATGTATGTAAGTTTTGGTGGGAGATTTGAAAGACAATGGGTCACTCATGATTGGTCAGTTCCCTGGCCAACAAGAAATATAAAGGGAGCTGTATTGCTGTAACCTTTGCTGAAGTTCACACTACATTAAAGAGCTGTTGTCACGCACGACCTTGCTTCTGCCTCCTCAATCGCCCAACTTAACAGGAACAGCTTGCTTCCTGATTTGTGTATGCTTTATTGCTGGAACTTTTCAAGAAAAGATTGGACATCCATTTGTTTGGACGGTATAACGTCTCCTGCCTTAGACGGAGCTGGACTAGAAGACCTCAAGATCCCTTCCAACTGTCAATTCGCGAAGCTTTCCTGATTATTTATTAGGGCATCAGTCAGAACCCTGACACCAACTATTATACTATTACTGTCTCTTCCAGCGCTATGACTCTATGTTCAATGAATAGTAAATGCATAATAAACTAAGACAGTACTTAAAACCATTATTTAACAGAATAATGGAAGGTTGGAAGGGACTTTGAAGTTCTTCTAGTCCAGACATGTCAAACACAAGGCCTGCGGGCTAGACCTGGCCTGTGTTGTGGTTAGATCTGGCCTGTGGGCCACCCTGGAGATGGGGTCAGCCCCCACCAATGAGGGTGAGAGGCCGGCCCCCACCATCTCAGCCCTGATTCACCCCAGGGGCATCCTAGGTCAAAGGGAAGTGCTCAGAATGTGGTCAGCCTGCAGGGCAAGACAGTCCCCAGGAATGCTAGGCCCCACATGCTCTCTACCTTCTGTGTGTGTGCCCAGGGGGCAGGACCAAGGTAGCAGGGCAGCCCCGCACTGTCACTAAGGCAACCCCATGGGCCAGATCAAATGCTGACCGCTTTCTGGCCTGGATGGCTGCCACATAGTAGTGCAGTGTATAGAGCCCAACAGTGCTGTGCCCGGCACCAGAGTCTCTGCCTCCTCCATGGTCCACTCGCTGGCTTGGCCTTGTGGCCCTTGCTTCCTTTCATTGGGACTGCCCCTGTGTGGGAAAGCCATGGCCACCGGCCATGCTGCCAACCTCTCCCTCTCCCTTTGTCCTTTTTGGGTGCAGAGGAGAAGGGAGGGAAATTGGAATGAGCGGGAGGGAGGGTCTGAGGGAAGTCCTTGCCTTAGCACTTGGCCACCAGCAGCCCTGCTGCCCTTTTGCCATCCCCTTGCCCCCTCCTCCTGCCACCAGGAGAGGTCTCCCATCCTACTGCTGAGGATGCTTTGGCTACAAAGCCATGTCTCCTTGCATGGAGAGGGAGTGGGCCTCCCTCCCTCTGACCCATACACTTTGCCCTCTCACCCCCACCATGAGTAACATGGCCAAGGAGAGCGAGCATAGCAGCAGCAGCCTTGAGCAGATAAGCACAGCTGGGTGCCCCCTTGGGGAAGTGTGGCTGGGCTGGGCTGCAGGGTCCTGGTGCCCTGGCAGCTCGTGGGCTGAGCTGGGTGCTTGCCTACTGCTGCCCAGGGCTCCTGGCAGCCCATGCCACCATTGGGGTGTCCTCCACATGGCCTGAGAGGGACGGCAAAGCTCCTCTGCTGGATTAGGCTTTGGCACTCACTCTGGTCTCGCCTTTCTCCGCTGGAGACCACTGGATCCCCAGCCTTGTCTGTTGACGCACGGAAGAGAAAGTTTGCAGGAGTCAGTTTCCTCCCAGTCCAACTTCTGCCTTGACAGATCACTGGAGAGGAGGAGGGGTTGCTAGGGGAGCTGCATGAGAGAAGGCTGCCCCAACAAGCCAATATCCTTACCACACATAATTGGAAACGAGGATTCCCTTTTGAGAAGAGCCAGCCTCCCTCATGCAGGACCAGCAAGCACTGCTCCCCTGCCACCTCCTCGTGCTCTCCAGAGATCTGTCAAGGCAGAAGTTAGATTCAGAGGAAACTGTTTTCTGCAAACTTTCTCCTCTGCTTCCGCATGCAGCAGTGTCACCCTCCACCTCCTGCTTTGCTGGGAGGGGGCACCGGACAGGGAAATGCCAACGATATCTGGGATTGGGAGAACAACATCACCTTTGGCATGCTGTGCACACATATGCGCATGTGCATACACACACACATACAACATTCCAAGCTTGGAGACTTTTATCCACATCTGAGCTTACAAGCTGCCAATCATTCCTGGGCTTAGGGAGAAGGCCCTCTCCTTCCTCTATGGATAAAATCCCCAAACTTGGAATGTGGGGTGTGGGTGGGTGTGCGTGCATGTGTGCTTGGCTGCCAGCAGTTTGGAAAGGCGAGGAGCTTGTGGGGCACTGAATTGTCCCCACGCCAGGTTACCTGGTATGACTTGTTCCATCCCAAGTCAGTCAAGCCCAGTTTCAAGCCAGCCACGTCCACCCAGCCATGCCCACCTAGTTGCAGAGACCCAGCTACTGCCCTTTGAGGGCAACCATAATGCTGATGTGTCCCTCAATTATTTATTTATTTATTTAGATTTATATACCGCCCTTCTCCCCGAGGGGACTCAGGGCGGTGAACAGCCAAAAGTAAAAAACATGCATACAAAATTTAAAAGCCAAATTAAACCAAATTAAACAATGGCCCCGACTATTTAAAATCCCAATTATAAAATATTAAAACCCCCAATATTAAAATATTTAAATTTTAAAATATTTAAAATTATTTTTACAAAAGAAGGGAAAAATTAGGCCAGGCCCGCCTGGTGGAACAGGAAAGTTTTTAGCTCACGGCGGAAGGCGCGAAGATCCAGGATCCTCCGTATCTCCAGGGGGAGCTCGTTCCAGATAGTGGGTGCCCCCACAGAGAAGGCTCTCCCCCTGGGGGCCGCCAGTCAACATTGTTTGGCCGACGGCACCCAGAGGAGCCCCTCTCTATGGAGCGTACCGGTCAGTGGGAGGCTATTGGTGGTAGTAGGTGGTCCCGCAAGTACCCATGGGTCCTAAGCCATGGAGTGCTTTAAAGGTGGTAACCAACACCTTGAAGCGCACCCAGAAGACCACTGGGAGCCAGTGCAGCTCACGCAGGAGAGGAGTAACATGGGAGCACCACGTCGCTCCCATCACCACCCGCGTGGCCGCACTCTGCGCCAGTTGGAGCCTCCGGGTGCTCCTCAAGGGGAGCCCCATGTAGGCTGAGTTTGACACTTCTATTCTCGTCCAACTCCCTGTTCAAGCAGGAAACCCTATATCATTTCAGACAAATGGTTGACCAATCTCTTCTTAAAAAGAAGAAAAAATGCTTTTAAAAATTTGGCTTAAAAAACATTAAAAATTTCTCTATTCAAAGGTTTGAAATGGTGGTGAACTTAAAATGTTCCTTTAAAATCAACATTGTATGTTCAGGTAAACATGCTTCTTGATTTATACATTTCACCCTTAAACTCTTACACTATTTTGGCTTCTCTAAGCCAGCAAAAAGAAACCTGTCTGGACCAAGGGCAATATCACATAGCACTCTGAATCTTGGTTGTTGCTTCAGGATATTTCTGAAGCTGAATCTGGAAATTCCTATTCAGATTGCCACAATTTGACAACAGGGTTAGTTTGATTATTACAGAACCCAATTACCCTGTAGTTTTTAAAATTATAAAATGAAGCAAAAATACCCTATTGGGTATTGTGGGCAGTAAGTAAGGAACCAAGAACAGCCTCCTCCACCCAGCCTGGCCAGAAATGGAAAGAATAGTCACTGGAAATTGCAAATCTGTAATGAAGTGTCGAGCTTCTAGAGTGGGTAGGAAAACACTGAGCAAGGAAAGATGGTGGACTTAAGGGGCAC
Source organism: Ptyas mucosa (assembly GCA_012654045.1). NCBI lineage: Eukaryota > Metazoa > Chordata > Lepidosauria > Squamata > Colubridae > Ptyas > Ptyas mucosa. The sequence continues at coordinate 3,402,472 of WNWU01000125.1, forward strand.
GACACTGGAAATTGGTTCTTGCTGACCAGTTGAAAATGTATTCTGGGAGCTCAGGACAAAATGGTTTCACGGGGCAATGATCAGCTGTTCGAGGAGAAGGGGCATGCTGCTGACCAGCTGGCATTAAGGCTGTGACAAGATTAAAATGAAAAATTGTGAACCATTTGCTTTTTAGGGCTTAAGTTAGCTGATAATGGAACTTCTCTTTAAGTGCAGCTGGCAAAAAAAATACAATGGCTTGAGAAAGTGGACAAAAGCATCTTCCATTCCTGCACTCCAGAGGCAGTGAATGGCATAGATAAACCCTGAAGACAAATCTAGATTGCAGGCTGGATTTGAAAAATTGAACAACATGAGAATTGTCCAATTAAAGCTAATTCTCATGCTATTCAACTTTTCCTTCAGAAATGCCAATCACCAATCGTTTCACCTTCTATGCATGGATTTTAGTAGGCATATATGCTGAATGAAATGGAATGGAACAGAATGGAATGGAACAGAACAGAACAGAATTCAAATTCTTTATTGGTCAAGTGTGATTTACCTACTACATAGGTAAATACCTTTAGGCCTAAGACACTGCTGTGTGAATTAGGTGTGCAGCAGAATGATGGAATGGGAGGGGGAAACTATCTTTGTGTCTAATTATTTTGGCATGTAATGTCCTATAACAGCGTCCTGAGGGGAGAAGTTGAAACAGTTTAAGGGTAAGTCCAGTCCAGGGTAAGGGGTCTGTCTAGTTATTCTCTCAGCCCTCTTTCTGGTTTGTGCAGTGCACAGATTCTCAGTGGAAGGCAGGTATCAACTCGCAAAGTATCCCTGGTCTGCTCTCGGCAAGGGAGAAGGGAAAACAAACTTTTCAGCTGTAGCAAGGGAGCATTTCAGTCAAAACAAAAGCACATTCCAACCACCTGTCTGTCAAAGCCATCTCTGTGGTTACCTATAGTGGCCAGAGGGGAGTGATCTCTACAACCCAGAAAATTGCTTCATTGGAGAATGTGACTGATGACACACTTGGGGAGAGGGAAAAACAGGGTCAGAACCGGGACATAAATTAAGTATGGTCAGAGTTGGCTTCATTTGGAACATGCCGACATGAAGCTCCTAATAAATAACTGGATTTCTTTTGAAGCTTGGCTCAAGGCTCATGATTTAATTAGGGCATCGGTTGGAACCCTGACAGCAAGCCAACTCTCTCAAAACTAATAAAAAAGACTGGGACTCCTGAGTTCTGAGCACTCCAGTCGCTCCCCGACCCCTGGGATGTGTGGAGAGAAACTCAGACTACCATGGCAGAGGGCGAACTATCCAAAGAGAGCCTGCTCCAGGCGACCCAGAAAGAGGCAGAACTTGCCTCCACCCAGGGACTTCCAGGACCCAGCAGCCCAATCGGAACTGGAATGCAGCCCTCCCTGACCATCAAAGCTGAGACACCCGCCCCAGCAACCAAAGCAAAAAGGGATGAGTATTGAGGGAAAAAAATCCCTAAAGCAGCTGAAGTTGAGTTCCCCCATCCTAGTGCCCAAGACTAGGAAAAGCCCCTGAGCAAGCTAGGAAGAGTGGAATGGATGTGGGACTGGGCACAAGCCAAGCTCCCCAAACCCCTGATGGAACCCCTGGGGAGATCCATAGAGCAGCTGAGGGAGGAATTTGACCAAGCCACCCTTCCTGATGAGGGGCCATCCTGCCGCCCAAAAGAGAGGGGGCTTGCAGCTGAGCCCTTTGAAGTGAGGAGATGCAGATGTGAATGCAGCCTCCCCCTTCTCCACCCACCAGAAGGAGAATGAACCCAGGGCCACAGGCAGTGCCTCCCCCATGCAACAGGCAAACTGCCCTAGGCAGGTGGCCCCTCCCCTCTCTACGAACTAGAGCCAAGGGAGACCACCAACCACACCAAGCACAGGCATACATAGGCCAACATGAGGAGGGAGGAGCAACACTGAATGAGCTGCCCTGATTCAGGAGGAAATTCAATGGGGACTCAGATCAGCTGGCTCTACTCCTTGACTCGGCTGAGGTCTATCTAGAGCACTATGGACACCTCTACTCATCCCACAGAGCTATGGTGAATACCATTGCCAAGGGGCTAGAGGGAGAAGCAAGGGAATGGCTAGCAGCCCTCCACAAGAGGAGAGTTCCCCAGTTGCAAGATGTTGACGGCTTCCTACAACAGCTAGAAGCCAGATTTGAGGAGGCGGAAGAGGAGCTATATGTGGAGGATGAGCTCTGAAACCTAAAGCAGAAAGGGTGACCATTTAAGGAACACATCCATGAATTCAGGAGAGCCATGGGGAAGCTACCCCATTTGCCAGAGTGGCTGTTAGTTCATTTTTCAGAACAAGCCTGGATAAGCAAATTGCCCAGATAACTGCCTATCAGGACATCCCGAACTGACTCTCTGAGTGGTTCTGAGTGCCATAAAAGTCAATGATGGATTGTGCGCCAATGACATGAGAAAGCAACCAGACACCAAGGGGAGAGGACAACCAGACCAGACACCATTTGGCCAACGGGAGGCCACAGCACCACAGCCTGCCCCAAAATGAACTCTCCCACAAAGCCAGCTGAAATGCTACAGATGTGGAGGGTTAGGCCACATGGCACCAGCGTGCGCGACCCCAGCCTTGAAACCAAAGCCAGACCCACCACCCAGGGCATGACTGAAATGAGGTCCCAGGCATGCCACCGACATCTCCTGAAAAGCCCTCCAGGCCATAGAGGTCCCTCCCCACCCAGCCAAAGGGGGGGGGAACTCCAGCCAACAACAACCAATTGCTGGATTCCTATGACAGTGAGGACAAAGGTGAAAACCACCCAATGGTGAGTGAACTGATCCACCCTTTTGTCTTCCCAATATGCATCACAGTCCCAAAAACAGGGAGCCAGGGGACTTTTCAAGCCCTAATAGACTCAGGCTGCACTAGATGCTTGATCAACCTAACCACGGTCCTGAAACTGGGGCTTAGAGTGAAAAGACTGGCCCACCTGATCAGGTTCGAACAGATCGATGGGTCCCTATTACCTACACCACCCACTTGACCAAACCAGTGAAGCTAGAGCTAGTGAATCACTGGGAAGCAATTTGATTCGTAATAGCCCCCAAAATGACAGACACAGTTATACTGGGGCTCTCCTGGCTAGACAAGTGGGGCCCAACCACCTGGTGGCAAGGGGGAATCCACAGACTGAGGATAGCAAGGGGACCCCAACTCCCTCTGCACTAGCAAATAGAAGCACTGCCCAGGCAGGGAACCCTCCCAAAGGGCCCACAAGAACAACTGACAGCCACCTCCGACAAGATCCCAGAGGCTGAACAGATCCCAAAAGATTATCAGGACCTCATGGAAGTATTCAGTGAAGCTGAGTGTGACATCCTATCCCCCCCCTCCCCACCATGAGATGGACTGTGCTATCGAAATCATCCCTGGGGCAAAACTACCCAAACCCAAACTATATGCCATGACAACTTGGGAAATGGAAGAAATGCGCAAATACATAGACAAAAACCTAGCAAGGGGGTTCATCGAGCCAGCCAAACCACAGATTGCACCCCTGGTCCTGTTCAAAGAAAAAAAAAAGATGGAACTATGAGATTCCATACACTTTAGAGGTATAAACTGTGTGCGTGTATACAACCTATACCCCCTCCCTCTCATGAAGGACATGCTATCTTACCTAGCCAAGGGAAGTCTTTACCAAATTAGACCTTAGAGAAGCATATTACCAAGTCTGCATCAGGGAGGGAGATGAATGAAAAACAGCATTCAACTGCACCATGGGGGAGCTTCCAATTCAAAGTGATGTCTTTCAGACTGCAGGGGCCCCTGGTGGTGTTCGTGCAGTTAATAAACGAGGTGCTGCACAAGCACCTCTATAACGAGGTCCTTGTCTACTTGAACAACATCCTCATCTACACTGAGACCATGAACGACCACATACCTCTAGTCCACCAGTTACTGGAAAAACGTCTGGCAGCAAACCTGTATGTCAAGCTGTCAAAATGTGAATTTCACTGAGCACGGTTAGACTACCTGGGCTGCCATCAAATGAGGACATAAAGATGGATCCAGCCAAAGGACAAGCCATCCTGGGTTGACAACCCCCTTGCACTCGCAGACAGTTACAAAGCTTCCTAGGATTTGCAAATTTCTACAGGCAATTCATCCCCTCCTTTGCTAAGATTGCCAAACCCATGACAGACCTCCTAAAGACAGGGGGCCCAGGGATGAAGCCCCACCCGGGACAACCCCTATAGTGGGACCTAACCTGACAAAAGGCATTCAAAACACTAAAAGAACTTTTTGCAAAGGAACCAGTGCTGAAGCATCCTAACCCCAAACCACCCTTTGTTATCCAAGCAGACGCCAGTGACGTGGCAGTGGGAGCAGTGCTACTCCAAAGAAATAGCCAAGGAAAACTACAGCCCTGTGCCTACACCTCCTGCAAACTTGAGTTTAGAAGATCATATAACGACCATGACCAGGGGGGCCTACGCCCAGATTCGTCTGGCGTGCCAGTTGCACCCCTACCTGGACCGGGATGCTCTATGCACAGTTACCCATGCGCTAGTTACCTCCCGTATTGACTACTGTAACGCTCTCTACATGGGGCTGCCCTTGAGGACCACTCAGAGGCTTCAACTGGTGCAAAATGCGGCCGCGCTGGTTGTGATGGCAGAATCCCGATACTCCCATGTAACACCCCTCCTGCGCGACCTGCATTGGTTACTGGTTGCTCTCCGGGTGAGATTCAAGGTGCTGGTGATAACCTATAAAGCCCTACATGGCTTAGGCCCAGGATATTTGGCGGACCACCTGCAGCCAGCAACAACATCCCATTGCCCAGTTTGCGCCCATAGGGAGAGCCTGCTCAAGGTGCCGTCAGCAAGACAATGTCACCTGGTGGCTCCCAGAGGTAGAGCTTTCTCTGTGGGCGCGCCCATCCTCTGGAATCAACTTCCCTTGGGGCTTTGGCTGGACCCTGACCTTTGCACCTTTCGCCACGAATTAAAAACCTGGTTATTCAAATCCCCCGGCCTGGACTGCTGAGGTTTTTATGGGTTTTAATTGTATTTGATTTAATTAGGCATTTTAACTTGCATAATGGATTGTGGTTTTTATTGTTGTGAGCCACCCTGAGTCCGTTAGGAGATAGGGCGGCATATAAGCCTAATAAAATAAAATAAATAAATAAACTCACAGACACAGAGAGGCAATAGGCTGTATGGGAAAAAGAGGCTTTTGTGGTAAGATGGGCACTGCTGACCTGGTGCCACCTGCTGGAAGGGGGGAAGAAACTGTTTGAAGTCTGGATTGACCACAAAAACTTGGAGGCCGTGAGGCCCCCACAAAAAATATCGTTGAAACAAGTCTACTGGGCTCAATACTTCAACCGGTTCTACTTCGTGCTAAAACACATTCCAGGGGGGAGGAACTTCCTAGCTGACACCCTCTCCTGCATGCCCCAGTACAAATGAGAATGGGAGGAGGTAGTAGACGCCATCATCCCCCCTATCTAAACAGCTGTACAAGTGACCACCAGACAACAATGTTGCGACTGGCAAGATTGACCAGCAAACGATCTAACCATGAAACTCAAAACTGAACTGCTAGTAGACCCCTGGTTCTGTAACAACCAACACATCTTGAGAAAAAGGGATGACCTAGCATGGAAGGGAATGAAACTCTACATCCCAGAGTCCCTATGCACCTTAATCCTCCACAGGAGCCACAATGTCAAATCGGCAGGCCACTTCGGTTTCCTAAGACTTTACACTTAGCAAGGAGGCAATTCGGATAGCCCGGCATAAAGAAAGACATGGACAGTTATGTGAAAAGTTGCACTATCTGTGCCACAATGAAAAAGCAACCAGGAAAAAAACCCAGACTGCTGCAACCAGTGACAGAGCCAACGAGGCCATGGGAGGAAATCGCAATGGACTTTATAGTGGAATTGCCAAAAAGTGGAGGGAACACAGTGATCTGGACTGTGATAGACTTATTCTCCAAGCAGGCACACTTCATATCCTGCAGCGGACTACCCTCAGCCCACCAGCTAGCCAAACTGTTCCTGAAGTACATCTACTGCCTGCATGGAGTGCCATGAAGAATTATCTCAGACAGAGGAGCCCAGTTCATGGCTATATTCTGGAGGGAGTTCCTGCACTCCATTAGGTCATCCCAGGGCCTTTCATGTGAGCACCAATGGAGGTGGGGCAGAGAGACTGAACGCCATGGTAGAACAGTACCTAAGGTGTTTCATGAACTATTAGCAGTCCAATTGGGTTGACCTCCTGCCTTTCGCTGAGGTCGCATACAATAATGCTGTTCACAGTAGCATGGGACTAACTCCATTCAAATTAGTGAGCGGCATGGACTTCGTCCCAATGCCAGAATATTCAAGGGATCCTCCCTCCTCAGCCAGCTTGACAGACTGACTGTCAACGCTGAAAGCAGCATGGGAAAATGTTAAGAAAGTTCTAGCTAAAGCGGCGCAGACCTATAAGAAACAAGCAGACAAACACTGAGCCCTGCAACGGCCATTCTAGCTGGGGGAAAAGGTCTACCACTCCACAAAATACTTGAGGTTGAAATTCCCAAGTAAGAAGCTGGGACCCAAGTTCATGGAGCCATTCCCCACAGTGAAGATCATTAACCCAGTCACGGTGCAATTAAAATTGCCCCAACTGCTAGGGAAGATACACCCGGTATTCCATAACAGCCTCTTAAAACCCATGGTCATATTGACCCTGCGACCACTACACCATGAACCCCTGGACCCCATGGTCATAGGGGGCCAAACCCATTATGAGGTGCTATGAATCCTTGACTTGAGGTGGCACAGGAGACAGCTCCAATACCTAATCAAGTGGAAGGGCTACCCCTTATCAGAGGCATCTTGGAGAAAGAGTAGGAACATCCAGGCTGACCGCCTCATAGCTAAATTCCATGCAGACAACCCAAACAAGCCGGGGGGGGAGGGGAATCGCAACTCTAAAATCTATAGCTGTACTCACACTGTCTTTGCTTTGCACAGGTTGCCTTCAGGAAGTGAGGGGAGCCAAATGTCAATTTGCAAAACATCCCTGGCCTGCTCTCACCTTGCCATAGGCATGGGGGATGAGAAAACAAACTTTGCAGCTGTAGCGAGGGAGCACTTCAGTCAAAACAAAAGCACATTCCAGCCTCCTCTCTGTCAAGGCCATCTCTGTGGTTACCCACAGTGGCTGGAGGGGAATGATCTCTACAACCCGCGAAATTGCTTTGTTAGAGAATGTGACTGATGACACACCTTGTGGGGAGGGGGAAACAGGGTCAGAGCCGGGACCAGTGGTGGGTTGCTACCGGTTCATCCCGGATCAGGCAAACCAGTAGTGGCAGCAGCGGAAGGCTCTGCCCACCCACCCGGATACTTCTGAGCATGTGCAGAGCATTGTGTGCGTACATGAACACATACGCACCCACGAGCGAACCAGTACCAATGGGTTTTGAAACCCGCCCCTGGCCGGGACATAAATTAAGTGGGGTCAGAGTTGGCTTCACTTGGAATGTGTCAACATGAAGCTCCTAATAAATAACTGGATTTCTTTTGAAGCTTTGCTCAAGGCTCATAATTAATTAGGGCATTGGTCGGAACCATGACAGCAGGCTGATTGCAATTGTTTTTTCTGCAGTTTTAACTATCGGTTGAAGTCTATACCTGTCCTGTTTAGTTCCTTGACATACCAGATAGTTATTGAGATACAAATGACAGATTCAATAATTCCTCTATAAAACTGTATCAGCAGATCCTTGGATAATCTGAACTTTTTGGGTTGATACAGCAAGAGCATTCTTTGTTTTGCCTTTTTAATGATGGTTCTAATATTAGGAGTCCATTTCAAGTCTTTGGAGAAAATAGAACCTAGAAACTTGAAGGTTTCTACTGTTGATGCTGTGTTGCCTAATATTGCAAAAAGCGAATAGGAAACCTTGTCCTAAAATCTGCTCTCATCTCTACAGTTTTAAGAGTGTTCAGCTCCAGATTGTTCCGGTTGCACCACAGGGCCAGTTGATCTATCTCCCATTTATATGCAGACTCATCATTGTCTCAAATGAGACCAGGGACTATTGTATCATCTGCAAACCTCAGTACTTTAACAGAGGGATCCTTCGAGATGCAGTCATTGGTGTATAGAGAACAGCATAATGGGGAGAGCACATTAGCTCCTGTGCTAATTGAATGAGTATTCAATGTAATTTTACCTAGCTTCACCCACTGCTTCCTATCTGTTAGAAAGCATATAATCCATCTGCAAGTGTGGTCAGGCACAGCTAGTTGAGTCAATTTAGAAAGGAGGATAGTAGAACGTACTATCATATGTGGTGGCCATGTGCAATAGCAAAAAAAATTGGATTAGAATAAGAAAGTGGCTTGAGGAGATAATTAAATAGCAAATAGAATTGAAACCGGAACTGTTCTTATTAGGCATACTTACAGGAAATTATGATTAAAAAACACAATACTTAATATTACATGTCATAACCGCAGCCAGGATAGTGTATGTACAAAACTGGAAAAATAATACTATACCATCAGAGGAAAGTGTGATAAGGAAAGTGCTGGAGTGCATTGAGATGGACAGATTGACAAAAGAAATAAAAGAGAAAGGACAAAGGGAATACTATTTGGTATGGAACGCATAGTACAAATGGTTAGAGGATAGATACAAAAGATGTTAAAGAAAGAAGACTTAGGAGTTAGAAAATAGTATTACATCTGTACAAATATAGACGACACAAAATGTATGTTTATAAAATGTATGTTTATATTAATATATTAGTATGTATAAAGGGGAAAATGGATATATAACAGATGTATACCGATGCGGAAATGTTGCATAGAGGAAAATTGTTAAAAACTATTTAAAAATGTTAAAAAACATTTTATCTTTATGTTTTTTAAAAAATTATAAACGTAGCATATATCAAAATAAAAAAGGAGGGTTTTTGGAATGATGGTGTTGAATACAGAACTGAAGTCTACAAAAAGGACCCTTGCATAGCTCTTTGAGAATTCAAAATATTGTACGATGTAGTGCAGTGCCAGTGACAGCATCATCTGCCGTTCTATTTGCATGGTAGGCAAATTGCAAGGTCCCTAGAGCAGATCCATTATGGCTTTCAGGTGGGTCAGCACTAATCTTTCAAAGGTTTTCATAACTATGGGTGTGAGAGCAACTGGTCTGTAGTCATTTAGCTCCTTGATTGGTTTCTTGGGCACTGGGATGATAGAATATTTGAAGCAAGAGGGGACATAAACATCTCCAGTGATTTATTAAAGATGCAGGTAAAGATGGGGGCCGGTTGATCATCACAGACTTTCAGCAGGAAGGAGTTACCCTGTCTGGCCCTGATACTTTTCCAGACTTTTGCTTTTATATGTATTTATTTTTGTTTCATCCATTTTGTTTATATGTATTTATATATTTATTTTTGTTTCATCCAGGTTTTTCCTACGTAAATCAAGATCTTTATACAGCCATGGTTCAGTGAAATCTCATTCACTAGAATTTTTTGGCTTTATCAGTCTGAACCATGGCTGTATAAAGATCTTGATTTATGTAGGAAAAACCTGGATGAAACAAAAATACACAAAAGACCTACGAAAAGAGAATTAAAATAAAATAATATATATATATATATATATATATATATATATATATATATATATATACACACACACACACACACACACAACATCAAAACTTACCATATTTTTCAGACTATAAGACACAGTGGAGTATAAGACGTACCAAGATTTCAAAGAGGAAAACAAGAAAAGGGTTTTGCCCTCCCTGGCCCCCAGCAGCACTCTGCAGGCCTCCCAAACCCTCTGTGTACCCCATAACGTGGAAATATGTGTGGCAAGGAAAGAGAGCAAGGATTAACATAAAAATGCTACAAGATGCAAGAATTAGAGGTGGGTTTGGCCTTCCGAATTGGGAATTGTATTATCAAGCGGCAGCATTAACATGGATTAAATAATGGATTTTATTAAGGAATACAAGACTATTGAAATTGGAGGGTCATGGTTTACAACTGGGTTGGCATACCTTTTTATGGTACGGGAAACAAAGGATACATGGATATTATGTAAGAAATGGTTTGCTATCAGTGTGGGAGAGAGTGAAAGAAAAACATTATCTGAACATACCAATGTGGCTTTCTACAATAGAAGCGGTGACATACCCAAATATTGTGAACATGGGGAATATTGTTAGATATAAAGACATTTTGACAGATTGGGGAGAACTGAAACAAAAACAAGAACTAGAGAGTCAAGGGATTGAGATAGATTGGTATACAAGACTGCAAATACAATCAAGATATAAAGCAGGTCATAGACAATATGGCTTTAACTTGGGGAAATCAGAACTGGATGAAATATTGACAGGAACAGATGAGAAAATGATTAAGAAATTATATTAATTATTTATTGCGTATTAGATTAGAAGATGAAGAAGTAAAAGAAACAATGATAGCATGGGCAAAGAATTTTGGATACACCATAGAATTGGACAAATGGCAACAACTTTGGGAAAGAAATTATAAATTAACAATGGCAACAGCCTATAAAGAAAACCTGTATAAGATGTTTTATAGATGGCATATGCCAAGATTAGCTAAGATGTTTAAAGATAAATCAGCTAAGTGTTGGAAATATCATCAGTTGCCGGGATCATACTACCATTTGTGGTGGTTGTGTAAAGAAGCAAAACAATATTGGGTGAAAATACAAACATGGTTAGAGGGAATGTTGCAGCAACATATAGAGTTAAAACCAGAGATATTCTTATTGGGAATTTTACCAGAGAATTATAGTAAAGAAGATACATATTTGATTATTCATATAATAACAGCGGCTAGAATTGTATTTGCACAAAACTGGAAAGCAGATAAAATTCCGTTGGAAGGAGATATTATAAAGAAAATTTTAGAATGTGCAGAAATGAATAGATTAACATTGAGAATAAAAGATAAAGAGGAGTCGATGTATTTCAAGACATGGGATAAATTTTATGATTAGTTAGAAAAGAAATATGAATAAGGACATAGAGATAAAATAGATAGAGAATAGATGGGAGAAAACAATTAGAAAAATAAATACCCAGATGATGTCAAGTAAAAGGAGAAAGGGGAGGGGGGGTAAAAGGGAAAAAAAGAGATACTATAAAAATGTATGCAAATGATGAAATAAAAATAAATAATAATTGAATAAGAAATTGAAATGAGAATAAAGATAATTAGGAAATTGGGGCTGTTCGAATACCACTTTAGATTGAACTGAAAAGGAAACAACAGGAGAGAGGGAAAGGAGTAGAGAGAGAGGAAGGGAAAAGAGAGGAGAGGAGAGAAGAGGAGAAAGAAGAAAGGGAAAAGGAGAGGAAGAAGACGGAGGGAAAAGAGGAGTAGAGGAGAAGGTTAGAAGTGGGGAAGAAGAGAGGAGTGGGGGAAGAGAAGGGGAAGTAGGAAAGAGAAGGAGAGGAAGAACGAAGGAAGTAGGAGGAGAAATAGGGGAAGAGAAGGGGAGGAGAAGAAGAAAGGTTGGAGTAAAGGTAAAGGGTAAAAGAGCAGCCCCAAAAAAGTAAAAATGAAAAATGAAAGTTAAAAGAAAAGATGAATGAAAAATGATGGAAATGACTGTACATGTAAATGTGTTTATGAAAAATAAAAATAAACTTTTTTAAAAAAAACCCTCTGCGTACCCCGTTTCTGGCCTCCCAAACCCCCATTCATCACATTTTTGCTCTGCCCAGCCCCCAGGAGCACTCTGTAGGCCTCCCAAACCCTCTGCGCACCCCATTTTTGTGAAAAATGGGCCTATTTTTGGTGAAAATGGGACACACAGGGCAGGGTTTTGGGAGGCCATAAATGGCTGTATTTGGTATATAAGATGCACCAACATTTCCACCCTCTTTTAGGAGGGGGAAGTGTGTCTTATACTCTGAAAAATATGGTATATAAATGTGGGGAGACCAGTAGGCATCATGGCGGTAACCACTGGAAAATAGCAGAGCTCTCTCAAACTCCACATAACCAGATGGTATCTGCATGCCAGGAGACCTTACAGGGTCAAAACCACCCTGAATGAAGGAAGGAGAGGTGCTTCGTCGATCATGAGGGGACAATGGTGATTTTTTGGCAAGTCAAGCTGTGACAACTGGGACAATAAGATTTATGCTGGAGTGGTGCGTGTACAGAGCATTGAAACTGGGTGAGAAAACTTCCAACTTTTATTCTAGAGATCTAACTCAAATAAAAGAATTCCAAAAAATAATCTCTAAACCGTAAGAAAGTGGCAATTGGATACATGGAGAAAGATTAAAGACTCAGATGCGAAAGAAATATCTAATGGAAGCTTTAAATTATAGAAAGCCTGGAAAAGATTTAATAACATTTTGAAAAGTGATTATTGGGAGAAACTGCCATTTTTATTTAACCCCTCCCTGATCGGTTGACAATCAGCTGTTTGATTTTTGTATGCTGTTTAATGTTGGAACCTGGAACAGGTAAGCTATTTACTGGAGGAAGAAGATTACTACAGCGTGGGAAACTCAAGTGAAAGTGATAATTGTTTAATATAAACAAAGGAAAGGAGGGAAAGTAAAAAACACCTGGAAGGCCATTTGACCTTGATTCTATTTCAGTAGGCAGTTTGGATGTTTGGAAATATCTAGTAAGCTTCTTGAAGATCTTTAAGAGAAACTGAACTGCAGACAACTAAGACTCTATTGAAACTGTTCACTGGAAGGTGGATTTGGAAGATTTGAGGAACTTGGTAGGATAATTTGGATTTGGATTACTAATGCTACTTGATAGAACATCCTACAGGACAAAAAAAGAAAGGTGACAGAAGAAAAAAGAAAAAAGAGGAAAAGATAAATAAGACCTTAAAATTTGGACAATTGGGAAAGGCATAAATTGGAAAATTATAAAGACTCTAAATTATCATTTTATAGCTTTTAAGGATTACAAATTTAGGGGACTTTGAGGTATAATACTGGGACTCATTAAATTTTATTAATAATTAGCTTTTTTGGAGTTTTTAGATATTGGGACATTGGAATCTTAGTGGAATATTGAGTAATTTTTAATATATTAAACTATTACAAAATGACTGAACAGGAGACAATAAAAGTGCATGAAAACAGTAAAAAACAATAAAGGTGTGTCAAAAACAGCACCACAAAAAACAGATTAGGAACACAAAATAGGGAAGAAAATGATAAGTGAGTACCTGTCTACCCTACCCTACCTTCAAATCACCAGAACCAGATGGATTGCACTCCAAGATTCTGAAGGAACTGGCAAATGTGATCTCAGAGCCACTGAACTATATCTTTCAAAGATCCTGGAGCACTGGGGAACTGCCAGAGGATTGGAAAAGAGCTGATGCAGTTCCCATATTCAAAAAAGGAAAAAAAATAGACCCAGGAAACTACAGACCTATCAGCCTGACCTCAATACCAGGGAAGATTCTGAAAAAGATAATCAAGCAACGAATCAGTGAACACTTAGAAGCAAACAAAGTAATAACCAAAAGCCAACATGGGTTTGTCAAAAACAGATCATGCCAGACTAATCTTATTGCATTCTTTGACAAAGTGACAAAATTAGTGGAGTAGAGGAATGCTGTGGATATAATTTATTTGGACTTCAGTAAGGCATTTGACGAAGTAGATCATAACCTACTATTTGATAAAATAGAAAAATGTGGGTTAGACAGCATCACCACCAGATGGATTTGTAACTGGCTGACCAACTGCACTCAAAGTGTAGTCCTGAGATTTCTGGCTGAGCTTCCTTTGGTTTCGGAGTTGAGGAACATGAGCTCTGTGATCCCGCACTGAGCTCTCCCCATCAGAGGGCTCCAACTGAGCCATACCCACCCTGGAAGGGTGGTGAAGGGGGACCACCTTGCAGTTCAAGGAGAGCCACATCTCTCCTCCCTGACTTGGAAAGCCCTCTCATCCGAAGACAAGGTGCAGCAGCAGCAAAAATGGCTGCTATGAAGCAGGGCCCAGCCAGAATACCCAAGATAGTGCAGGAGTGAAGAGAGCAGTGAACAGAGACTGTGTTGCTGGGTGAAATGAATCAACAATCAGAGTGGCAGGAAGATACTTTTGATAAAGAGATTAGGATATGGACAGATAATTGGGAGAACTGGCAGTATAAGATTCTACTGGGAGAAATGTTTAGAGTGAAGAAAAATAGATAGATAAAGATAGAGATAAAAATGAGTGTGAGAGTTGAATTAAAAAATGGATAAGAATTGAAGCACTTAAAAAGAGAAGAGAAGATGGGTAAAAAAATTGCCCTTTAAATATTAAAGTACCCTATTATAAGTTAGAGAGGCAGAAATAAAATTAGATAGGGGAAATATTAAAACATATTAAAAGGGCCAGAGTACTTACGAGATCACCTTCTGCCGCCAATAGCCTCCCACCGGCCAGTACGTTCGCACAGAGAGGGCCTCCTTAGGGTGCCGTCTGCCAGACAATGCCGGCTGGCGACCCCCAGAGGGAGAGCCTTTTCTGTAGCGGTACCCGCCCTGTGGAATGACCTACCTACAGAGATACGCATGATACCTGACCTCCGGGCTTTCCGACGAGCCCTGAAAACACATTTACTTCATCTAGCCGGCCTGGCTTGACCCTATTGCTTTGGTTTTAAATTGTAAATTGGTTTTAACTTGGTTGTTTTAAATTGTGGGCCAAAACTATTTAATTATTTTACATTGTCTTTTAATTTTGTATGCTCTGTTTTTATTTTGGCTGTTCACCACCCTGAGTCCAGCTGGAGAAGGGCGGTATACAAATTAATTAATTAAATAAATAAATAAATAAATAGTTTATAGAATGAATAAAAATAATAGATTAGACATTTACAGATGTTAAGTATTTTTTAATGTATATTTAAACAATGTAACAGGATTATATAAATCTGATTAATGTGATAGAAATAATAATGTTAATGTGAATTGGATCAACATGAATGATATCTAGTTAAATTTGTTCATACTGCTATTGTGAATTAGATTAATATGAAAAAATGGATAAGAATTGAAGTACTAAAGAGGAGATGTATAAATAATATGAGGATTATATAAATTTGATAAATGTAATAGAGATTATTAACAATATTAACATGAATTAGATCAATATAAATGAAACTTAGTTAATTTTTTCAAATATAATAGAGAAATGTTTAGCTAGAACATGAAAGATATAGATGAAGGCAGAAATAAAGATGAGGAGTTAGGCATTTTTTGAATATGTAAGGTAAAGGTAAATGTGCTAGTCGTTCCCGACTCTAGGGGGCGGTGCTCATCTCCATTTCAAAGCTGAAGAGCCAGTGCTGTATGAAGACATCTCCATGGTCATGTGGCTGGCATGACTAAATGCCAATGCGCACGGAACGCTGTTACCTTCCCATCAAAGGTGGTCCCTATTTTTCTACTTGCATTTTTTACATGCTTTCAAACTGCTAGGTTGGCAGAAGCTGGTACAAGTAATGGGAGCTCACCCCATTACACGTTTGAATATGTTTGTTTGAACAATATAATGAGGATTACTTAAATTTGAGAAATGTGATAGAGACTAATATTATTATTGTAAATTGGATTAATATGAATGATACCCAGAACCAACTCTGTTCACACACAATATAAATGTATAATTTAAAAAATAAAAATATATTACAAAAAAAAAAGTGTAGTCTTCAATGGAACTGCATGTACATGGAGAGGTATGCAGTGGGGTACCCCAAGGCTCTGTTTTAAGACCAGTATTCTTCAACATATTCATCAGTGATTTGGACAAGAGGATAGATGGGGAGCTCATCAAATTTGCAGATGACACCAAGCTAGCAGGAATAGCCAACACTCTGGAAGATAGGCTTAAGATACAGAAGGATCTTGGCAGACTTGAAACATTGGGCGCTATCTAACAAAATGAAATTCAATGGTGAAAAAAGTAAAGTTCTACATTTAGGCAAGAAAAATGCACTATGTGGTACCTTGCTCAATAGTGATGACTGTGAGAGGGATCTTGGAGTCCTAGTGTCAGTTTTGGAAGACGATTTTCTTTTTGCTTCTAAACTGCCACATATTTTAGCTGAGGAAGTTGGGAGGGAGTTGTTGGAGCGGTAGAAAGTTAGTCATAACAACATTCCGTATTCAAGGACTTTTGCCTGCATCTGATGGAGACTGCCTGAAGATTGTATCTGGTGGAGTGTGAAGAGTTGATTGGACAATGTGATGAACTTGTGGGTGTGGGGCAGGGCTATGAACTCTTAGCTGGGTGGGGAAAACCTGGAAGCTTCAGATTCGGGTTTTCCCAGATGTGCCAACATGACAGCTCTAATAAATTGGAACTTTGAGGAACCTCAGGCCTCAGAGCTTTATTTTGTTGGGGGTGTTCCTTGGAACCCTGATACCTAGTGGACAATCACTTAAATATGAGCCACCAATGTGCTGCAGCTGCCAAAAAAGCCAACACAGTTCTAAGCTGCATAAACAGAGGGATAGAATCAAGATAATGTGAAGTGTTAATACTACTTTATAATGCCTTAGTAAGGCCACACTTGGACTAATGCATCCAATTTTGGTCGCCACGATGTAAAAAAGATGTTGAGATTCTAGAAAGAGTGCAGAGAAGAACAACAAAGATGATTAGGGGACTTGAGGATAAAACATATAAAGAATGGTTGCTGGAACTGGATATATCTAGTCTTATGAAAAGAAGGACTAGGGGTGATATGATAGCAGTGTTCCAATATCTAAGGGGTTGCCACAAAGAAGAGGCAGTCAAACTATTCTCCAAAACACCTGAGGGTAGAACAAGAAGCAATAGATGGAAACTAATCAAGGAGAGAAGCAACTTAGAACTAAGGAGAAATTTCCTAGCTCTTCCAGTTGACGTTGAGACACTCTCAGACACAGTAAACAGGTCTCCTTGTTCATTGTGCTGACTTCTCCCTGTTTGTGGGCTTTGAGAGGAGCCAAAGCCACCCTGTAGGGGTGTGAAGCAAAGAGGGGCATCCTGTGAGGTCAAAGGGAGTTGCAACTCTCCTGTCTGACCCAGGGTTTCTTTTCCCTCTCAGCCATGGCAAGACGAAGAGGCAGCTAAAGATGGCTGTCACAAAGCTGGGACAACCGATGAACATCTAAGACTGGTGCTGGAGTGAAGTAGGTGAACAATGACTGGAACTGGGGGAAAGGATTTCCTTTTGCTTTAAATTCAACACCAAGGAACAATTTAGAACTATTTGCTCAGAATTATTTGTAAAAGTGGCCTCTAAGCATTCTGAGAAACTATCAGACTGGAAGTGAGGGGCGTAGGAGAGAAAAATAATAAATTTTGAAATATACAGAAAATTGGACTCTTAAATTGGGAAGACGTGGTACTGGGAAGGCATTTTAAAATGATGGAATCATCTACTTATAAAACCTATTCTGCTTTTCTAATTGTTCTACGTCTAAAAGAATGCTTGGTTAGTGGCAATAGTGAAATTTCAGCTGAGAGTGCCACCTGATGACGAAAGGAAAAATTACAAGCCTGGGAATATCTACATGAAGGACTGTTAAAATGTTTATTGGATTACTTTTAACTACCCTATGACTACTGGAGACTCAAATATGAAAATAAGGACGTTTTCTTAATTAAAGGGATCCCTGGATGTTATGCTAGAAAATTGAACCTGTAAAGGGGTGTAAAGAGGCTTTGGATAACTTTTGGGATTATCTAAATGGAACTGACTGTTTATCTATGGGATATAAAGAATTGGGACTAGTGCACTCCCTGAAGGGCAACTTAAGAACTTAATAAATATTTCTTGGATTGTCGGACAAAAATTAATTTTTTAAAAAATAAAACAAGATGCTTTATGAGGCAGAAATGGGTGGAATTTTGAAGGAGATGGTGTTACTCTTTCAAAATACAAAAGACACCATGGAGAAAGGATTTAAGGAGATTATGGAAAAAATGGAAAATACCATATGAGGGATGATGAGTAAAGAACAAGACGCCAAGGAAAGGGAGGAGTCAGCAGAAGAAATGAAAGAAGAAGACAAAGAGGCGACAACAATGGAAATAACAGTGATTGATGAATTAAATCGGGGAAAATGTATTAAGAGAGTTGGAAATACATTTGAAAAAGAGCCTGGGCAGAAATTTTGGGAACTAGGCAGTGGAAGAGGGTAGAGGTGGGAGAAATACCTAGATTGAATAGCCAAGAAGCAGATTCTGACAGAGATAGAGATCCAGGAGAGGAATTTGGGAGGCAAGTTTTTTTAAAAAAGCATAGCAATTGAAGTATTGAAGCGGGCAAGAGACAATGGATAGATGATTTTTCTTCTCTGTTGTTGTTTTGATTTGCTTTTCCTTTTCTCTCTATTTATTTATTTATTTTTGGTAGGTGACATGACTAGAAGTTAGGTAGGATAGAAAGAAAATGTTTTTTAGTAAAAGGTGATATGATTAAAAGTTAGAATAAGTGACAGAAATAAGAGAAGGGGGAATGTTAGTGTATACACTTTTATATAATAAATCAAAAGTAACAGAGAAAACATGGAGTAATTGAATAATGACAGATTGCAACTTATACTTGTGTATCATTATTAGAAATATATAAATATATAGATTGACTCTAACAATGATTAATTTTACTAGTTTTATTTGTATTAGAATGTTTGACACCTAGGTGCCACACTGTTCACCCATTGATTTGATATGTTTGTTAAAAAAAAACTTTAAAAAAAGAACTAAGGAGAAATTTCCTGACAGTTAGAACAATTAATCAGTGGAACAACTTGCCTCTAGAAGTTGTAAATGCTCCAACAGTGAAAGTTTTTAAGAAGAGATTAGATAACCATTTGTCTGAAATGGTGTAGGGTTTCTTGCCTAAGCAGGGGGTTGGACTAGAAAACCTCCAAGGTCCCTTCCAATTTTGTTAAATTATTAATTATTATGAAGAAATGTTAGCGATGCTTAAAAATATTTATGAAAATGTGACAAAGAATCATAAGAAGATAATGGGATTGTTCAAAGATAAAGATGTGAGTGTAGAAGATCCTTAACAAATGAGGGGAAAAGATGAATATAATATTCAGAAGACAGATGAGAAATTAGGAGTGGTGGTGGAGACAAATCAAAAAAAGTCACAAGAAGACAAAAACACTGAAGAGACAGTAACAATAAGTACTAAGAATCAAATAGATAATCTTTTAAGAGTTTACAGTAGAACAGAGGAAAAAAAGAAAGATCTCCCCAAAATAATGAAAGGGTTATGGATGCTACCCAAATGATGCAGCAGAAGGAGACAAGGGGAAAGGCAGAGGGAACAATCAGTTTGTATAAAAATGCTAGAAAGATATATAAATGATGAAATCTTAATATACAGACACAGAGGAACGGGTCCCCACATTCCCTGTGCTGAATTCTTCCTGTATGTGGGCTCCGGAAGGAGCCTAAGCTCCCTGAAAGAGCGGTGAAGCAAAGAGGAGCACCCTGTGATGTCGAGGAGAGTCACAACTCTCCTGTCTGACCTGGGGTTTTTTCTTTCCTCTCAGCCACAGCAAGAAGAAGCAGCCTAAAGATGGCCGCTACAAAGTTGGGACAAACCAAAGAATAACAGCTAAGATTGGTGCTGGAGAGAAAAAGGTGAGCAGTGGTAGAACTGGGCAAGAGGATTCTTCTTTTGTCTTAAATTGTACCCCATTAAATAACCAGAACTATTTGCCCAGAATTGAATGTTAAAGCAGCACCTAAGCATTCTGGGATGTTTTTGGGGGAAAAAACCCTAACCGGAAATGAGAGCTGTAGGAGAATAAACAACAGACTATGAAATAAATAGACCCCTAAACTGGGAAGAAACACTACTGGGAAGGTATTTTTAAACATTGGATTTATTTATATATAAAATAACTTATTCTGCTTTGATATTTGCTGTATAATCTGAATGACAATGAACTAGTAAACTAGCAAACTGAAATTTAAATGGAGAGTGCCACCTGCTGACAAAAGAGGAAAGTACAAGGAAGTGATTTAGGTAAAGAGATTCTTGAATACCATATTAGTTGAAGTGGCACAGTGGTTAGAGTGCAGTACTGCAGCTACTTCAGCTGACTGCTAGTTCAGCAGATCAGCGGATCAAATCTCACCGGCTCAAGGTTGACTCAGCTTTCCATCCTTCTGAGGTGGGTAAAATAAGGACCCAGATTGTTAGGGGGCAATATGCTATTTAGTATACTGTCTTTGATGTAAGCCACCCAGAGTCCTCGGAGAGTGGGCGGCATAGAAATATGACAAATAAATAAATAAATAAATATTAGAGGATTGAATTTGCAAAGAGGATATAAAAGGTTTTTTGATAACTTCTGGGGACTACTTGAATGGAACTGAGTGTTAACTTAAGAGATATAAAGAATTGGGACTAATGCACTCCTTGAAGGGTAGTTTAAAGACTACCCTTGAAGGGTAGTTTAAAGACTAAATAAATAATTCTTGGACTGTTGGATAAAAACCAACCTTCTTAAAAATAAAACAAGATATTGAGGGCTTCCAGTGATGCTGTCAGGGCAGCGCAGAGGGAAAAGAGCAAGCTCCGCTCTTTGACTCTGTTTCTTTCATGTTGGGGGATCCTTTGAAGGCGTGTTGAAGGCTTGGAGAGCTACACGAAGCAGAGGGGAAGCCCGAAGGTCAGCGAGGTGGTGTGCAACCACCCGCTGAAACAAGGGAAATCCTCTTTAACCTGGCGTGAATGTGTCCTGTCATCTCATCTTGACATGGCAGACCCCATGGCAGACAGCGCACGATAGAATTGGAAGAGGAAATTTAATCAGCAGACTGTGCTCATTTCCACTGGTGAGAGACTCCCATATGCATAACAATTGGAACTGTCAAAGTGAACAAAACAAGGTATTTGGCAAATTACAGAGAGCTCTGGCAGGAAACTAGCGGCGAATTAAAGAGACGAGCCATGACTAAGTGAAAGTATATGCCAAGAGAGGTTCAGGAGAAACAGAAAGGAAGCTCGAAAGCTGACTGTAAGAAGGAGAGTGAACGAGTGTAAGATAATGGAGGAAGAGTAAGAAAAGAGAAAAAAAGAGAACTCATACATTGAAATTTGATAAGAAAAAAGAAAGGGGATGGTGAAAGATGATTAAGACAGACAGAGATCGGGTGATTAGAGAAAGCACGAGAGACAAGGAAGGAAGCTTGGAGAAGACCAAAGATTAGACAGAGGTGTGAATAAACAAGTTGAGAATGGTGCCTTATCCATATTTTTTCCCATGTCTCTATCATTATTGGTTCCTCTATATTTTGAGCCCATTTTATCATACAATCCTTTACCAATTCAGTTTCTGAATCTATCTCTATCAATGCATTGTATAACCTTTTAATATGCTTTGGGCTTTGATCCCTAATTTGTTTTATCAAATTTTCTTCATGTTGTGAAATACCCATTTTCTGATCTTCTTTCCATCTAATATACAACTGTCCATACTGAAACCAAGTTTGAATTATCCTTTCTGCCTTTAACATTTCTAATGGTTTCAGTTGCAATATACCTCTTTCCATAATAAGAAGCTCTCTATAGGTAATCACATCTTGTTTCTGTTCAATACTTATATTTTCTATCATATGTCTGGGTATTGCCCATATAGGCAATTTATTGTTTAACTTATATTGATACTTTTTCCATACACGTAACAATGCACTCCTTAATAAATGGCTCTTAAAATTTATATCCACCTTTTTATCATATAATAAATATGCATGCCAACCATATAACAAATCTTACCCCTCAATATTCAATACTCTCTGTTCTGTTAAATTAATCCAATCACTAATTGCTGTAAGGGCAGCTGCCTCATAATACAATCTCAAATTAGGCATTTTGAGACCTCCTCTTTCACGTACATGTTGCATTATTTTTTGCTTTACTCTCGGTCTCTTTCCTGCCCATACAAATTTATTAATGCCCTTCTGCCATTCATTCAAATTCCCATCTTTTTTCAATATTGGTATCATTTGGAAAAGAAATAAAAACTTTGGCAAAATATTCATTTTCACAGCAGCTATCCTTCCCAGCAATGAAAGTTGATTTTTTTTCCAGTTTTCCAACTCTTTTTGTACCTTTTGCCATAACAATTCATAATTGTACTTGTATAATTTCGCATTTGAGGTCATAATGTAAACCCCTAAATATTTAACCTTCTTTACTATTTCAAATCCCGTTATCCTTTCTAGCTCTTCTTTTTGACTTATAACCATATTTTTAGCTATTATCTTAGTTTTCCCTGCATTTATTTTAAATCCAGATACTTTACCATATTGATTAATTATATCCATTAAACCTATTACCGATTGTACTGGTTGGGTCAGAGTCACAACCAGATCATCTGCGAATGCTCTCAATCTATAATCTTCCTGCCTTATTTTAATTCCCCTTATTTTGTCTGAAAGGCGTATTTTATTCAACAAGAGTTCTAAAGTCAAGATAAACAGTAATGGAGATAAAGGACATCCTTGTCTTGTACCTTTTTCTATATTGAAAGTTTCAGTTAGACTACCATTAATTATTACCTGTGCTATTTGTCGTTGGTATATTGCTCTAATAGATTGTGTAAAATACTCTCCAAACTGCATCTGTTCCATTAATTTCAATAGAAAATTCCAATTCAATCGATCAAATGCCTTTTCTGCGTCCAAAAATATAAGCACCGCAGGTATCTGATTGTTCTTTTCCAAATATTCCAACATATTAACTATTTGTCTTACATTACTTTTCATATATCTCTTATTAATAAAACCCGTTTGATCATTATGAATAATTTGTTGCATAACTGGCATTAACCTATTTGCTAGTATTTTAGTAAAAATCTTATAATCTGTATTTAAAAGTGATATAGGTCTATAATTTTTAGGTTGAGTATGATCTCTCATATATGCTTTACTTGTATCCCAAACCATTTCAATGAATGTACCTTTATACATATACATCACAAAAAATTCTTTCATAAATTTTTTACATTCTTTCACATTTTCGTCATATCTAAACAAGTTTTCATTCAACCTCCAAGAACTCCTGGATTCCTTTTCTTGCTCTAATTCCATCCAAACCGGACTATGATCTGTCAATGTTCTTGGACATATCTTCACTTTCTTGACCCTGGAAAGGAAATCATTGATAATTAATATAAAATCAATCCTAGAAAATGATTGATGTCTATAAAAAAAAAAAGGTAAAATCTTTTTCTTCTAGATTCCTTTCACACCAGATATCTCTCAATTCCATATCTTCCATCATGTCAAAAAAAGATTTAGGCAATCTAGCATGTGTTTGAATATTTTGCTGAGATCCTTTTTTATCTTTTTTAGAGTCCAAAACTCCATTCCAGTCTCCCATCAATATATGCGATTTGTAATTTCATTGTATTAATTTAGCATGTAAAAGTTTATAAAACTTTTCTTGTTGTTGCTTTGGTGCATATATTCCTGTCAAAATCTAGCCCAATGATTACTCAGAGTCTTCAATGATATTTTAAACAATATATTTATTCATTTCTGTTCTCTTGCAGGAGGAATAGAGGAAGAGCAAGGAACCTGGTGTGCTTCAACATATATACTCAGGAGGAGTGGTCAAAGGTAAGTGGGAGTGGCAATGATGATGACAAGATGAGAGTTGACTATAATAGTGAACATTAATAGATATTAGGCATTTACATATATACATGACAAAAACCCCTCTAAATGCCTAAGATAAATGTATGTTTAACTTAGATCTTAAATACAGGTGTTGTTTGCTGGGTAAGGGTTTCGTAAGTATGTCAGCTATCTGTTCTTTTGTTTCACAATGAGTGGCCCTCAGAAATCCAATATTAGAAAGTTGCCTTACGTGCTTATGTTTAATATCTATGTGTCTAGATTTTTGGCCCACTGCGTCTGATTTTGAGATCTCAATTGCTGCTTTGTTGTCTTCATGAACGGTGATGGGGTAACTGGGTTCAGTCCAAATGGTGGATAGCAAATCGTCGAACCATATGAGGTTATTTGAAGCTTTTGACAGGCACACAAATTCAGCCTCAGTTGTAGATGTAGCAACTAAATTTTGTTTTCCGGTGTACCAATGTACAGGACAGTCATTAAGAAAAAGGATGTACCCTGATGTACTTTTTCTAGTCTTCACGTCTCCTGCCCAATCAGCATCAGCGTAGCAGGAGAGCATGGGCCTTGTTGAAGTGTTTGGTTCTAAACTTAGGTATGCTTTTGAGCTATGTTTTAAATATCTAATAATTCTCTTTACTGCCTCCCAATGATAGGTTGTGGGTTTACCTATGTACCGGGATAGAAGATTGACAGGTAACGCGATATCCGGTCTAGATATATATAGCAAAGATCCTATCATTGACCTATATAATTTGTTGTTAGTAAAAGGCTCATCTTCATTATGCATGTTCTTTATAAAATCAGGTTGCATTGGTGTGTCACAGTATTTGGCCTCACTCGTTACATTTTTCTACCAGATCTAATATTTTCTCTTCTTGAGAGAGTTGGAATCCCTTTTTGTGTTTGTATTATGTGAACTCCTAAATACTTGTTTATTTTCCCCAAAGATTTTAAGTTGAAGTGCTTGTTTAATTCTTGGGCGAAAGTGTCACACTTATGTTTCTGCTTACCTATATATAGTATATTGTCCACATAAACGAGGACGTATTCTACAGAGTCACTATTCCT
The DNA here is from genome assembly GCA_012654045.1 of Ptyas mucosa. Taxonomy (NCBI): domain Eukaryota; kingdom Metazoa; phylum Chordata; class Lepidosauria; order Squamata; family Colubridae; genus Ptyas; species Ptyas mucosa. The sequence continues at coordinate 3,427,253 of WNWU01000125.1, forward strand.
TCTAGTGAAAAAACACATATCTGCAGGTGTAGCAGAGAAGCCCATTGATTTAAGTATAGTGAACAAACATTCGTACCACTGTTTTCCAGATTGTTTCAATCCGTACAGGCTTTTATTCAAAAGCCATGTGTTACCTTCTGTTGGATGTATTCCTGGAGGGGCTTTAACATAGATGTTTTTATCTAGTTTGGTGTGCAAATACACAGTCTGAACGTCAAACTGGTACACATCTAATTCTAAAATTGAAGCAATTACTAATGCGCATTTTACGCTTTCTGCCCTGACAGTAGGGGAGTAAGTTTCCGTATAATCTTCCGGATATTTTTGAGCAAATCCCTGGGCCACTAATCTAGCTTTATAAAGTGTATTGTTGTCATCTAGAGTTTTTATTTTATATATCCATTTTGTTCCAATTGGGCATTTGTCCTTTGGTACCTCTGATGGAATGTATACACCTAGCTCTTTTAGGTTGTTCATTTCCTTCCTCATAGCTACTTCCCATTTGTTTCTTTCTTCAAGAGGCAATTTTACTACTTCATCATATGAATTTGAAATGGATTTTTCTGCGTGTATGGACATAATGAAATCACTAAATTTGCTGGGTTTTTTATTTCTACTCGTCCTAATTGGTCTGTCAGGTGGTGTAGTAGACTCATGTAGGTATCTTGCCTATTTCTCAGATAGAGGGTCTATTTTTAATAATGGGTGATTCTCTTTCTACCCTTTGATGTTAATCCCTTGGTGTTTGGGTCTGATTATTTGGCATTCATTGCTATCTATCCTATTTGAATCTTGTTGACTGTCTGATGTGTGTGGGTTGTGGATTATTTCATTTAGATGTATTCTGGTCCAATTAGAGTTTTCATGGAAAGTGGCTGATCTAGATACTACAAAATTATTTTGATTATCAATGAACCTGTACCCTTTGGTACCAGGTTCATACCCCATAAATCTAAGTCTTCTGGATACCTTATCCCCCTTTTTTCTTAGTTGTTTAGGTATATGAACGTCAGCGGTAACTCCGAAGACGTGTAGGTGAGATATGTTGGGGGGGTTTTTTTGTACAGTAGTTCATAAGGGGTTGAATTTATTGCGCTGGACCATAACCTGTTGATCGTATAATTAGAATACAGGAGGGCCTCTGACCAAAAGGATTTCCCTAGTCCTACATCCTCTAATATGCACCTCATCATTGTCTGTAGTGATCCGTTTTTTTCGTTTCACAATACTGTTTTGAAAGGCTGAAAACGGAGAAGTTGTGTAGTGTATTATCATGTGTTCTCTGAGCCATTTGGAGAAATCCTTAGACAGGAATTCTGACCCTCTGTCGGTCATTATTTGTTTTATTTTTGTGTTATGTTGGATTTCTACTTTTTCATAAAATTCTTTGAATTTATGGTATACTTCATTTTTGTGTTTGATGGTATAAATGAATCCATAGCAACTGTAGTCGTCTACGATTGTTAAGAAAAACCTTTTTTTATATTTAATGGATGGCCTGAAAGGTCCCACTAAATCCATATGGATCAATTGGAAAATAGAATCAGTAGTGCGTACTGATTTTTTTGGCTTTGGTTTTGTTTTCCGTTTGGAAGATTTACAAATGGAGCACTCAAGATAATTATCACAATTTTTAAATTTTAGACCATCAGAGTATTCTTTCATCTTTTGCACTGTGGGGAAGCTAATGTGTCCTAATTTCCTGTACAGATGATGTGCACAATCATCATGCAGTAATTTTCCTATTGTAGGCCTACTGTTCAGTGTTTCTAATTGATTGTCTGCTTGCTTTGGTATTGTGAGTGAATTGGTACATAAATGGTTAATGTTGTTAGTGTTGAGATAAGGTAGGCCATTGATAATGGTAACTTCCCTATGCTCTTTCCGTTTCTATTCATGTAGATTTGCCCTGCCTTGATCTTGATTTCTATATCTAAGTCTTTACTTAATCGTATGGCAGCTAGGATGTTATATGGGATTTTGGGTGTGAGTAGGACCCCCTCTATTTTTCCAACTTCTGCTAAGATTATGTTCCCTTTTCCCATCACCTTGACATTTGTTTGATTAGCCACTTTGATCATGAAATTTTCTCTGGTAAATGATGACAGTAAGTTGACGTCGTAAGTGGTGTGGTTAGTTGCACCTGAATCAATTAACCAAATATTCTCCCCTTTGAAATGTTTACTTGGGCATTCCTGTTTAGTGAGCCCATAGAGTGAGCCTGAATGTTTTTCTCTGGAACTATCTCTATGATCTTTTCTATTGTAGGGGTTGGGAGAGTCCCTGCATTTAAACCTGCGTCCTGGTGAATGTCTGTGTCTGTATTCTGGTTTATCTCTATGCTGGATGTGTTCTTTACCTCACATAATTTTGGGACAGTCTCTTTTGTAGTGGTTTTTTGATCCACATATGTAACACTCAGGTGGGTAGCTATATCTGTCTGAGGGGCCTGATTTTCTATCTATTTTGCGTTCTCTGCAGGACATATAACGATCTTTCCTTAAATTGTCTTCAGCAATCAGTTTGCTTGAGAAGCTTTCTATGGATAAGTATTCCATGCTAATGCTATCTAACTGTGATATGAAGTTATCCCAGCTTTGGTCCAAAGAATTAATAATTATGCTTTTCATACTTTTGTCTGTTATGTTCTCACCTCTTTGAATTAGTTCTGCCCTGGTAGCATTAAGTGTAAGTAAGTATTCGCTCATAGATGTTCCTGATCTAAGTTTAGCTGAATGGAATTCCCTGGAGATTCTAGTGGTAGTTGCCCTGCTTCTGCTGTAAAATAAATTGAACAATTTCTGTATTAGTTCTGGTACAGTAAGGTGGTGACTTAAGCTAGGGTAAATACATGGGGATATGCTGGCAATTAGTAAGTAGAAAGCCCTGTGATGTAAACAGTCTATCTCAAAAGACCAGGGTTTTTCTGGTGGGTTAGAAAATAAAAATGTTCTCTTTTAAGAAAATAACTTGCAGCTGTTGGTTCCATTCTAACAAATTAGTTCCATCTAGTTTCAGTCTAGGAAAGTCAATGGGTAAAGTTCCAATGTTGTGTGGTGTGTTACTTACAGGCAGATGCTGTCCATGGTTTAGTATGTGAGGGAACTCACAATATGGTATTGGAATGCTGTTTGGTAGTCTGCATTGACTTGCTTCTATGTTTCTCTCTTCTTTCATAGGTGGACGGTTCTGCACATGCTCAGCTCTCATTTGTGCTCTGCAGTCGTCGGGGAAGGAGCCCGCTGCCGGAGCTCCCAGCTGAAGGCCCCACTCACCTGGGTAGAGTCCTGGCTCTGCCTTGGAGGTCCTTGGGAGATCGGAGAAGCTCTGGGTCATCACGCAGGCTGCCTGGATGTCCCTCCGGATTGTCACGAGTCCTGGGAGGCCTGCAGCTGCAAGATGGACAGCTGGGAAGTCTGGCTCTGCTCTCGGTCTGTAGGTTGGGGGCAGATCGAAGACACTGCCTGGTGCTGGGTCGAGGCATCCCATCGGTGGCCGCTGGATCAGTAAGTATTCTATTTGTCCTCCAGGGATCGGTGCGGTTGCTGTTAGTGGTGCGTGAGCCCCCCAGGGATGGAATGCTGGCATTGCAGTTTCGGCGGTGTTGTCGGGGTTTCATGGATAGGCTTCGGCAGGGTTTGCTTGTTGTGGTTGGCCTTTCTGGTGGCTTTAGGGGTGTTTGGAGGCATATTGGGGAACTTTAGGTTTTCGCCAAAGGCTGCAGTTAGAATTTGTATAGCCTTCTCAATGTCGTCTTTGTTAGGTGGCCTTTTGGGGGGATCATAGTCTTCTCCCCTGCATTGTTCATTAGATTCAGGTATGTTTACTTGTGAGTAGGCCTCCGTTCCCACCTTATTATTTGAAATTGGAATCCCCCTCAGTGATTGGTTGGCCATTTTTGGTGGTGTCATTGTCCAAGATGGCCACTGTGACAAAGACGCGAAGAATGTTTCAGCCTTTTCAGTGGGGTTATAACAAATGGATGGATCCCTTACCGGGTTGAAGTCTGCTTGCTCTGGTTCTGGCTCTGGTTTGTCAGCCTTAGTCGCTGCTCCACAGTCTTTAATCAGGTCTTGGAGTTTTGCGATTAATTCTTGTTCGTCAGGAGTTATTTTTGATCATTTCCGGTAGATTTTTTCTTAGGTCGTCCCCCTTGCTTGGGGAGACTTCTATGCGGGTTTCTCCTTCGTTTTCTTTCGTTGGAGTTTCTTTTAGGGTGCTGCTCTCGGGTGATAATTGGGCTGCCATTTTCTGCGCAAAAGCCTGGGTGACGGTTCTTTTTCTTTTGGTTTTCTGATGTTCGTTGTTTTCAGACATATCTGGATGTAATTGGGCTAACAACCATCCTCTGCTACCATTTTTGTCAGAATTCGAGGATCTAGCCCAATGATTACTCAGAGTCTTCAATGATATTTTAAACAATGTATTTATTCATTTCTGTTCTCTTGCAGGAGGAACAGAGGAAGAGCAAGGAACCTGGTATGCTTCAACATATATACTCAGGAGGAGTGGTCAAAGGTAAGTGGGAGTGGCAATGATGATGACAAGATGGGAGTTGACTATAATAGTGAACATTAATAGATATTAGGCATTTACATATATACATGACAGTATTCAGACGATATCTCTGTCCTGAATAATTCACCACCAATCCAGTTGGAACCTCCCATCTGTTCTGTATCTGACGCTTTCTAAGTTCTTCCACCCAAAAGGCATAATCCTTTCTTGTTCTCAACATTTTGGGAGGAATTTCTTTCAAAGTTAAAACTTCCTGCCCCTCCACTTGAAGTCTGTTTTTGTAAGAAGCCTGTAAAATTTCATTTCTGATCCTTCTTGTTGTAAAATAAATCACAATGTCTCTTGGTAAATTTCTGTGTCTTGCCACCCATGAATTAACACAATAAATTTTGTCCATTTGCCATTCTAGTTCCTCCCTTCTTTCTCCAAAGGCTTTCTGTGCAAAGGCTTCTATAAAAATTTCTCTCAAGTTCTCTTGATTATTTTCTTTCAATCCTCTCACTCTTATAGCAAATTCCATCGATCTGTATTGTATCATCATGACTTTTGAATCAGCCTTTTCCATCTGTGTCTGAACCTCTTCCATTTTATTCTCCAACTTCACATTAAATTGGTTAACCTCTTCCAATCTTTCATCTAACCCTTCAACATGTGTTGCGGGACTTCCTGTTGAGCCGCGTTTGTCGCTGATGGTCCCTTTAAGACTGCCAGCCCTGCTGCCCGTTAAAGAGCCATTTCGAAGAAGAGAGACAGCTCGGAAAACTCCGAATCTGCTAGGATTCTGTGAGGTGAGCCAGCGACGACAGGTAGAGTTCCCTGTGATACCCCCAGATCGCGTTTTTGCCTCTGGGGAGTTAACAGGGTGGGACTCCCTATTCAACTCGCTGAAGCTCTGGACGATGGGGAAACTCTGCTTTAAGCAGAGCCAGACAACGCGATCAACTAATTAAGAATCAAACAAAATAGCAGGGTGGAACTTGGATTTCAAATTAAAACACAAGTATTTTAAGCCCTGTGGACTAATTTAAAGAACTACAGCTTTGAAGTTCAAGAAACTTTGAGAGGGGAAAAAATGGTGCTTGCTTTCAGCGGAAAGAGCAGCTGAAAGCAAAAGTAGACTGGCTTGATTATTGTAATACGCTACAAAGTAACAGATCCGGCTTGAAGGGAGAAAATAAAAATAATTAAATAGTTATAGAAACTTTTACTGATCTGATTTAACCTGGAGAAATTATTGGGAAGATTTGGTGGATTTTGTACTGGGAAAGGAAATCGTTTATGTGGCAAAATGTCATCAAAGCAAACAAAATCAGAGGCTAAGCCAGCAGGGGGGGCTCCCCCACTCACAAGCCAGAACAGTCTCCTACAATGCAATTGGAAAAACTTGCTTTAGAAGTGGACACTAAATTGAAGGAAACTGACTTTAAAATCAGTGATGTGGATGAAAAAACCCAACGGCTTGAAAATGAGATAACTATGATGCAATTCAGGTCTATGGAATTTGCCATTAGGCTTAGAGGTATAAAAGAGAACAGTAGAGAAGACTTAAGAAAAATTTGTGCTGATGCTTTGGTTGTGTTATTAAAGGTTGATGATTCTGATGAGATTTTTTATAAAATTGATATGGCTTATAGAGTTAACTCTTGGGTGGCAGTATATAGACAACTGCCTAGAGATGTGGTGATATACTTCACAGATAGAAGAATAAGAAATGATATCTTGCAAAGGTCATTTGTCTCTACTGTTCAAATTGATGGAACTGAGATTGGAGTTTTTAAAGAATTACCACCTAAAATGTTAAAGGACAGAAAGGATTTTGGATTTCTAGTGGCAGAATTGAAGAAGCGGCAAATACAGTTTCGATGGGATGCACCAGTTGGCATTATATTGAGGATGCAAGGAGTGAGATATCACTTAAATACCATAGCAAAAGCGGAAGAGTTTTATTATAACACTTTGAAAGCAGGTTCAACATCTCCACATACGTCTTCACCAATAGATAAGGAGGCTGAAGCACAGAGGCAGTTTGAACAGGAGACTGAAGAAAAAATAAAGCAGTCACAAAAGAAAGCAATGGAGGTCCAGGGAGCTATAGGTGGCATTGTGGTTGATCCTTTTGTACCATTTCCAGTTTCTCCTTTAGAGGATACATCGAAAACTACAAGAGAAGTGGCGTTGGATCGCAAACTGATGGCATGTAAAGCGGATGATCAACGTATAACTAGAGCAGCCTTTAAGCAAATGCAGGAAACACAGCAACAGGAGAGATCCAAGCCACAACAAGGAAAGGTTAAGGATAAGGCACAAGTTGAAGTCATGGGAGGAACAAAGCCGAAGATTACCTGTGTGGAAAAGGACCTTTAGCAAATGTTCTCAAAACTTCAGAGTGGCCCAAATGATAATTAAATTTTTGTCTTGGAATGTGAATGGATTGAACTCTCCACAAAAAAGGAAGAAAGTATTTCATTATTTGAAACAATTTAATAATGATGTTATTTGTTTGCAAGAAACCCATATTAGAACACAAGATCAGAAATATCTGATAAATTCAAGATTAGGAACGCAATTTATCACTTCAAATTTGGAAAAAAAGAATGGAGTAGTGATATATATAAATAAAAGACTTTCAGCTAAAACCATAGAAGTAGATTACTGTGGGAGATATATTGCAATTGAACTTCATACAGATAATGATCCAACCTTGGTGGTTGGAATTTATGCTCCTAACCAGCAACAAGAAAGTTTTTATAAAATGCTTCATTCTAAAATTTTAGAATGGGACTTTACATCTATTTTAATTATGGGAGACTGGAATGGAGTAATAGAACCCAAAAAGGACAAAAAGAGTTTAGCTAAATTAGGTGCTAAGTTACCACACGCTTTCTTTGATATGAAAGAGGATTTGGAAATGAAAGACATATGGAGAGTGCACAACCCAAAAGAATTGGATTTTACCTTCTATTCGGATAGGCATAAATCCTTTTCCAGGATAGATTTTATTTTGTTAACGGTTGATTTACTTCCTAAAGTAAGGAAAACGAAGATAGTTTCTAGGACATTAACTGATCATAGTCCGGTATGGATAGAAATTGAAATGGGAATGAAAGAAAGAAGATCTTGGAGACTAAATGAAAATTTATTCAGATATGAAAAGAATGTAAATGAACTTAAGAAGCACATAAAGGAATTTTTAAAACTGAATCTAAACAAAGGTACCCCTATTGAAATAGTTTGGGATGCAGGTAAAGCATATATGAGAGGGGGTACTGATACAAATGAACTTTAAGCATAAACAAAATAGACAGAAAAAGAGAACAGAATTGGAAAGAGAGATAAAGAAAAAGGAACAGTTATTGATAAAAAATCCAACAGATGGAAAATTACAAGGAATTATAAAACTTTTGAAAGATCAATTTCAAATGCTTATAGCGGAACAAACAGCAACTAATTTACAATTTGCAAAACACAATACTTTTGCTAACGCCAACAAGCTGGACAGATGGTTGGCTTATACATTGAGGAAACAACTAACTACACGAACGATTGATAGTATTGAGCATGGTGGGAAGGAAGTTTTTCAACAAGAATTAATCAAAAAAGTTTTCTTGGATTATTATACTAAGTTATATGCCAAAGATAATATACAGAATAAACTTATAGACAAATATCTTGAAGAAAAAAGGGTTACTAAAATTTCACTTGCTCAAAAGGAAAGAATGGATCAATTAATAACAGTTGAGGAGATTAGTTTTGCTATAAAACAACTGAAAACAGCAAAAGCTCCAGGGACGGATGACCTAACTGCAGTCTATTACAAAACCTTACAAGCAGAAATGATTGAGCATCTTAAAGATTTATTTTGTAGTATACAGCAAGGCGGCAAAATACCTTCTTCATGGAAAGCAGCGTTTGTATCATTGATACCGAAAGAAGAATCAGGTCCTAAAAAACCAGAAAATTTTAGACCAATATCTCTTTTAAATACGGATTATAAAATCTTTGCAAAAGTATTAGCCAACAGATTAATGCCAGCTATTCAAGAGGTGATTCATCACGACCAAGCAGGATTTATTGAAGGCAGATACATGGAGGAGAATGTGAGGCAAATCATAGATTTATTGGACTATTTAGACAAGAATAAACAGATCCCTGCAGTGCTGGTTTTTTTGGATGCGGAGAAGGCCTTTGATTGAGTGAATTGGAATTTTATAATAAAGACTTTGGAAAAAATGGACTTTGGGGATCGGTTTATACAGGCGATTGCAGCGATATACCAAGAGCAATTTGCACAACTTATTATTAATGGGAGTTTAACTACGAATTTTAACATACAAAAAGGCACAAGACAAGGGTGCCCACTATCCCCATTGCTATTTATTTTTACCTTAGAAGTCTTGTTGAACACAATACGGGACTCGAACTCCTTGAATGGAATAGTCATAAGGCAAGAAGATTACAGGATTAGGGCATTTGCAGATGATCTGGTTGTTACTCTAACACGGCCGATGAAATCAATAATCCAGTTGAAAGTTACTATAGAAGACTATGGTATGGTATCAGGATTTAGACTGAATCAGAGAAAAACTAAGATGATAACAAAGAATTTGACAATGGTTCAAAAAAAAAGGAACTTGAAAGGATGGCAGGCTTTGAAATAGTATCAAAGGTTAAATATCTAGGAATACAAGTTGCAGATCTAAATATAAAACTGTTTCAAAATAACTACGAGGTGTTGTGGCAAAAGATACAAAAAGACATGCAAACTTGGAAAAAACTGCAACTGTCTTTACTTGGGAGAATAGCAGCAGTTCAGATGAACGTTCTACCAGATTTATCTTTTTGTTCCAAATGATAACGGTGCTCAAAACTGATAAACAATTGTTAGAATGGCAAAAAGGAGTGAACACGTTTGTTTGGAATGAGAAAAAAACCAAGAGTTAAACTGAAAATTATGCAAGATACTCGTGAGAGGGGTGGCCTTAAACTTCCAAACCTCCGATTGTACTATGAAGCAGCAGCATTGATACAAACAAATGACTGGTTTGGAAAAACAAAGACTGGAGTATTGAATATAGAAAGCCACGATCTGGAATTGGGCTGACATGCATATTTATTTTATGAGTATAAAGTGGATAAAGTATTTAATAGTCATATATTTAGAAATGCCTTGATGAGAATTTGGAAGAAGCACCGATTCAAATGGGATTATAAAATACCGCTTTGGTTGGATCTTGCTGATACCATGTGGAATACAAATATTAAGTCACTCGGGGGGGTTTTATACAAAGATGTACTTTTCATGGAAGGGGGCAGATAGCAGTTGAAGACATTAGAAACACTGTTGGAAGAAGGGATTACTTTAACTTGGTTACAGTATAATCAACTACAAATGAGATGGAAAGAAGATCAAAAATCTGGTTTAATGATGTATGAAGTAGAATTGGTCAGACAGATAAAAGAGAAAGGTCCAATGCATATTAAGAGAGTTTATAATGTTTTGTTAGAAAGGGACTCAGAAAAAGAGCTGGTTAAGGATTGTATGATTAAATGGGCACAAAATTTTACAGAACCAGTTATGATGGATACCTGGGAAAAAATATGGGTCCAGAATGTTAAATTTACACAATCACAGAACTTGCGGGAAAATTTTTTTTTTTTATTGAAAAAGTTTTAAAAATTTTACATACATTTTCTCCCCCCCTCCCCAACCACCTCCCCGACTTCCCAGAGCAAGTACAAAATAAAATACAGCTTAAATTCTCTAAATTAAACTCCATTTCACACTTATTATAATCATGATCATTAAACAAATAGATAAAAGGAAAGCAAGTCTTTTTTTCTCCTTATTCCATCTAATTCAACAAAATTATCTCCATTTATAATTACAGCAATTAAAACAATTAAGTATTATCTAATCAAACCTATCATTACTCAGTTTGGCTAATTGTTACTTAACAAATTATTAGGTCTATACAATTTAACAAAATATTTTATAACTTCTTTCATTTAAAACAAAACAACAACAACAACAACAACAACAAAAAGAAAGAAAAAAAAAGGAAACCCTCTCTCAAAAAACCTCCGATTATAAAAAAAAATTACTATATAAACTCTTCCGTCCTTCACTTTTAAACCATCAAGGTCCAATTATAATCAAAACACTTAATAAGAAATAATATTAACAATAATTTTTTAATTAATAATCAAACCTCTTATATCAATAAATATTAACAAATCAGCTAAGAACATCATTTAAGAACTTTATCAATCCTTTAAATTCTTCATACTAGATTGAACCAATTGCTAATCTTCTTGTCTTCACATCTTCCAACAGCATATAAGATATCTTCATTTACGTCTACCCACCTAAATAAAAATTGCTTCTGTATATATATAAAAAACCCCCCCGAGTGACTTTGTAATTATAATTATATTTGAAATGATATCCATCAAATCCAGTCAAAAATTAGATTAATAAATTCGTCAGACATATTAGGGAAACCACCAGATCAACTGCAATTGCCCTAGGTCCATAGTCCTTTTGCCTTGTATTCATTACCATCAAGCAGGAAACTTCAATTTGCTATATTCAGTAGAACTTCTGCGATTGCAATTAAGTCCAAATTTGTTGCAGTCCTTAATAAAATAATCCAAATCATTCAAGTCAGGGCATATTTCACAACCCAATACACCAGCATTGCTGTGATCTGTTTATTCTTCTCAAATATTCCAATACAGCTGTAAGTTGCCTCCTCATCGTCGCTCATCGCTTAGTTAACTGGCATTAAACTGCTGTCTGTTTTTTTTTCTTTTTCCAAAAAATTCAAAATCTTTAAACAGTTAAACAGTACTTTTTAAGGACCATCATCTCATCAAGCAGGGTTATTTTCCATTTCTCCAGTCTTTCTTCTTTTCCTTTTTACGAACTTTCTTCTTAACTTTGATCCCTCTGCCTTTTTTAGCTCCAGTAAAATTTTGCAATTTTTGGGATTGCATATTATAAAATTTTTGCAGAAATGTAGCTTCTTCTGGAAACAACTCTTTAAGTGCAGATTGAGTTTTATAAAAAAAAATTCGTGAAACCAAAATTTCATCAACTTGCAACACTTTTTGCTCCTTATTTTGCACAACATTCATCTTTCTCTCCTCAGTAAAATCTACTATAATCTGTTGTTGTTTTTTTGCATCTCCCAACTCTTCATTCAATCCCCCACTGCTTGATTGCAACTCAGTATTTCCATGTATTTCATTATTTCCAGCTTGAGAAACTTGGAATATAGTATCAATTCTTTTCAATAGAGCAGAGGTAATTGAACTCAAAGCTTCCTCAAATTCAGACCATTGAGGGTTAAATAACCCCCCTTTGCTTTCAAAAAGCCCAGCCATCTTGCCCCCCTTTCTTCCTTCCCTTCCAGAAGGACAGAAAAAAAAGGGGGGAAGAGAAAAGAAAAAAAAAGTTTCAAGAAGAAAAAAAAGGGAATCCTTTACAATTTGTAATTTGTATTGCTGCTTCAATTATTATTATTCCTTTCTTATTACATCCACTTTTCAAAAAGGAGTTTTACGTTTCAAACAGGGGCTTGTCACTAATTACTTTTAGCTTTCACTTCTTCACGCCCCGTTAAAACTCAAACGCCATCTTGCTTTCACTTTCAGCTTAGGAAGAATCTTTTAAAGAAAGTAAATCTTTGGAGTTAAAAGGAAAAAAAATACTTGCTGTTTGATTCATACTGCTTGTGCTCCGCCAGCTCGATTCAAAAAATGTCTGTTTAACGTTGGTGCTGGAATGGTTAACGACATCTAGCTCTGCAAAGCAGAGGCATCCAGGGTCCGGAGTACTGACAGGCTTAACGGGGAGCTCTCATCTTCAAGCGCCAGATTATGTGTGAAATCCGGCACTTTCAGGGAGCTCTACCCCACCCGTCTACTCACTTTCCCCCCTCATACCAGGGGGAAAGTTTTCAAACCGCAAGACAGCTGATAGTCGCTGTTCTTTGCGGTTCTACGGAGCCCTGGGCTGGCGCTTCAAAAAGAAGCGTCTGGCGATGTCGCTGTCCCACTGGAAGTCCCGGAGAATTTTTATAAAATGTTTTATAGGTGGCATTTAGATCCTAAGAAATTGTCATGTATGTATCCTAATGTTCAACCAAAATGTTGGAGATGTGATTGTTTAGATGCTACATATTATCATATATGGTGGACTTGTAAGAAAGTGAAGGCTTTTGGGATAAAAATTTGGTGGGTTATGCAAAATGTTCTGAAGAAAAAACTACAATTTTCTCCACAATTGTTTCTATTGGGTATAGTTAAGGATTTTACAATGGGGGAAACAAAACTGATATTGTATATGGTGACAGCAGCTAGATTGTTGGTTGCCCAATATTGGAAGAAAGATGTCCTGCCTACTATTGATCAATGGACCCAGAAGATGGCCGGATTTGCAGAAATGGCGAAGATTTCAGCTTTTTTAAAGGATTATACGTAAGAGAATTATGTACAGGAATGGAAAAAGTGGATTGATTATGTACAAAATAAATATCAAACCAGAAAATATCATATAGCTTTCAGCTGAGGGAGATTAGATGAATATGGTAATGCTGAACAGAATGCAGGGGGTAGAATATGAAGGGGATGAGTAATATATATTGTGTTTGGGATTACTAGGGTTTTATATAGTGGAAGTCCAAGGGGTTTTGGGGGGAAAGGGGTGGTTTGGGAGGGAAAGGGGGGAATTGTATTTTAAGGTTAACTTGATTTATGAAATATATAATATGTGGGGGGAAGGGGGGGAAGGGGGAAAAATCCGTATTTGAAAAACTTTTTCAATAAAAAAAAACATGTGTTGCCAGACCCTGAAATGCAAAAATGATATCTTCTCTAATTTCCTTATTCCGCTCTTGAATTATTTCTGACAAATCATCTACAATTTCTTTCATTTTTTCCTCCACAGCAGAGGTAATTTTGGCTTCTAAAGCAGAAGTTTGTAACTGTAGGGCTTGCTGCAATGCTTCCAAAGTTAAAACTTGTGGCTCTGTTGAGGCTGAAGCTGGAGCTGGCAGAGCTTGTGCTCTATATGAATGGGCAGGAGAACTGCCACCACTTTTAGGCACAACAGTCTTTATTTGTTTAGAAGCCATTTTTCAAACCTTCAGTGTCAATTTAAAACTTTTCCAACAGCCAGAACAAAAAATCCACTAAATCAATTTAGGTTTCCAATTAGTTTCAAATCCTCAAGTATTGTTTTGCCTGCAGTCCAATTTAACTCTTCTTTCTTTTAAAACAAATTCCAGTTATTATCCCCACAAACTATCAGCGCTGTAGAATGCTTTGAAGTTAAGTTTCACTGCCACGCCAATCAAGGCTCGGCGCCATTTGCTTGCTCACTTTCTTCACTTGACAATTAAGAAGGAAGTTGTAAATACAAAGGAGTTAAAGTTTAGGACTTGCAATTAGAGTCCCTCCTGGCTTCGCTCTGCCTGCTATTGTATCCAATATGTTGCAAAATTGTTGCAGGAGTGGTCGCGGCTTCTTGTTCTGCTTAAAGCAGAAGCGTCCCCGGTTAGGAGCTTATTGTCAGGCTTCTAGAGAGCTCGCACCCTTCAAGCCCCCAGAATTGTTCCTGGGGCTCTTGGGGAGCTCTACCCAAGCCTGTCTGCTCTCTTCCCCCTCTTTTCCCAAAGGGAAAATTTCCAAGCCGCTAGACAGCCAATCCCCGCTGTTCTAGCAGCTTTAATGAGACCACGGGGCTGGCGCTCCCAAAAGGGCTGCCATCAAAGCCTGTGGCGCCACCGGAAGTCAGCCTTCCATCCTTTCTAAGGTAGGTAAAATGAGGACCCAGATTGTGGGGGCAATAAGCTGACTTTGTATAAATATACAAAAGTATGAAGGCTATTGCTTAATGCTTTGTAAGCCGCCCTGAGTCTCCAGAGAAGGGCAGCATATAAATCAAATAATTTTTTTTAAAAAAATCAATATTTATTGTAAATTGGACTTCCGGTGTTGCCGCGATCTGTCGCTGACGGTCCTTTGAAGACCGCCAGCCCAGTCGCCCATTAAAGAGCCGTTTCGGATGTCGGAAACGGCTCGAAAAACTCCAAATCGTGAAGATTTTGTGAGGAGAGCCGGTGGTCACAGGTAGAGTCATCTGTGAGACCCCTGGACAGTTTTTTCTGTTTCTGGAGAGTTAACAGGGTGTGACTCCCTATTCAAGCCGCTGAAGCTCTGGACGACCGGGAAACTCTGCTAATCAGCAGAGCAAGACAGCGCGGCTAGCATTACCAGCACCAAACAAATAATAAAGAAGAATTGGGACTTTTTGCCAAACAGCAAGTATTAAAAGCTCTGTGAAATATTTGAAAGAATCATAGTTTCAAAGTTAAAGTAACTCAGAACTGAGAAGGGAAAAAAAATGGTGCTTGCTTTCAGTGGAGACCAGCTGAAAGCAAAAGTAATTTGACTTGTGTATTTGGTTACATTCTAAAGTAACAAATCCGGCTGGAAAAGGGAGAAAAATAACTAAAAAAAATAGAAACAGTAATTGATTGTTATAGACCTGATTGAATCTGGAGAAACTTTTGGGAAGAGTTGCTAGAATTTGTACTGGAAAAGGAAGATCTTTAAGAGGCAAAATGTCAACAAAGCAAGCAGGGGGGGATTCCCCCACTCACAAGCCAAAGCAGCCTCAAACAGCGCAGCTGCAAACTCAGACAAAGGAAGAAGGTTATCAGGATATTATTATTAAAGAAATTAAGAGATCAGAACAGGAGGTCAAAGGAATTATTCAAGAAAAATTTGAAGCAGTCAATAAAGATATTCAAACAGTAGTTAAAGGCCTGTCTGAGGTAGCGTTGCAGATTGATAAAAAAGTGGATAATCTTGCCTCAGATGTGGAGACTAAATTTAAAGAATCTGACTCAAGAATCACAGAGGTTGAAGAAATAACACAAAAAATTGAAAATGAGATTACTATGATGCAATTTCAGTCAATGGAATTTGCTATTAGACTCAGAGGTATAAGAGAGAGCAGCAGGGAAGATCTTAGAAAAAATTGTGCTGATGCTTTAGCAGTTTTACTGAAGGTTGAACCTGACGAAGTCCTATGTAAGATTGACAAGGAGTACAGAGTTAATTCTCGTGTGGCAGTACAAAGGCAATTGCACAGAGATGTGGTGATATATTTTACAGATAGGAGAATAAGAAATGATATTTGCAAAATTCATTTGTCTCTGCTGTTCTAGTTGATGGAGTTGAAATTGGAGTTTTTAAAGAATTACCACCTAAAATGTTAAGAGATAGAAAGGATTTTGGATTTCTGGTGGCAGAATTGAAAAAACAGCAAATACAATTTAGATGGGATGCTCCAACAAGTATAATACTGAGGATACGAGGAGTGAGATACCGCTTAAATACCATTGCAAAAGCAGAAGAATTTTATTATAATGTCTTGAGAGCGGGTTCTCCTCCTCCACGTACATCTTCACCAATAGATAAGGATGTTGAACCACAGACCCAGTTTGATCAAGAAACTATGGCACAAATAAAACAGTCGCAAAAGGAGGCAAGAGAGGCACAGGGAGCTGTAGGTGGCGTTGTGGTTGATCCTTTTGCTCCACTTGAAATTTCTCCTTTGGAAGAAACATCTAAAACCATTACAGAGGAGGCGTTGGATCTTGAATTGAGAACATCTAACTTGGAAGAGCAATGTATAACCAGAGCAATGTCTAAACAAATGAAGGAAGCACAACAACAGGAGCAATACAAACCACAACGAGCAAAAAAAGCTAAAGGAAAGCAGCAAGCTGAAGTCATGGGAGGAGCTAAACCAAGATTATTTCTGTGGAAAAGAATCTTCGGCAATTGCTCTCAAAACTTCAGACTGGATCAAATGACACTTAAATTTTTGTCTTGGAATGTGAATGGATTGAACTCTCCACAAAAAAGAAAGAAAGTATTTCACTATTTGAAGCAATTTTATAATGATGTTATTTGTTTGCAAGAAACTCATATAAAACTGCAAGACCAGAAATATTTGATAAATTCAAGATTGGGAATGCAATTTGTCGCCTCAAATTTGGAAAAGAAGAATGGTGTGGTGATTTATATAAATAAAAGACTTTCAGCTAAAATTATAGAAGCAGACGATTGTGGAAGATATATAGCAATCAAACGTCTTACAGATAATGGTCCAACCTTGTTGGTTGGAATATATGCTCCAAACCAGCAAAAGGAAAGTTTTTACAACATGCTTCATTTAAAAATTTTGGAATGGAATTATACAACTATTTTAATTATGGGGGACTGGAATGGAGTAATCCAACCTAGAAAGGACAAAAAAAGTATGGCTAAATTAGGGGCTAAGCTACCACAAGCTTTTTTTGAAATGCAAGAGGATTTGGAAATGAAAGACATTTGGAGAGTCCATAACCCAAATGAATTGGACTTTACTTTTTACTCGGACAGGCATAAATCCTTTTCCAGGATAGATTTTATCTTGTTAACTACTGACTTACTTCCTAAGGTAAAGAAGACAAAGATATTTCCTAGAACTTTGACTGACCACAGTCCGGTCTAGATGGAAATTGAGATGGGGAAAAGAGAAAGAAGATCCTGGAGATTAAACGAAAATTTATTTAGATATGAAAAAAATATAATTGAACTTAAAAAGCACTTCAAGGAGTTTTTTAAACTGAATTTAAATAAAGGTACCCCTATTGAAATAGTCTGGGATGCCGGTAAAGCATATATGCGGGGGGTACTGATTCAAATGAACTCTAAACATAGACAGAATCAACAGAAAAAGAGACTAGACTTGGAAAGAGAGATAAAGAAAAAAGAGCAGCAATTGATACAAAAACCAGCAGATGGAAAATTGCAAACAGTTATAAAACTTTTGAAGGATCAATTTCAAATGCTTATAGCAGATCAAGCAGCAACTAATTTACAATTTGCAAAGCACAATACTTTTACTAATGCTAATAAACTGGGCAGATGGTTGGCATATACTTTGAGGAAACAATTAACTACACGAATTATTGATAGTATTGAGTATGCAGGCAAAGAAGTTTTTCAACAAGAATCAATTAAGAAGGCCTTTTTGGACTATTATACCAAGTTATATGCTAAAGATAATATACAGAACAGTTGTATAGATAAATATCTAGAAGAAAAAAGTTTCAAAGGTCTCATCAGTTCAAAAGGAAAACTTGGATCAATTAATAACAGTTGAGGAGATTAGTTTTGCCATAAAACAATTGAAAACAGCAAAGCTCCAGGGATGGATGGCCTAACTGCAGTTTATTATAAAACTTTACAAGCGGAAATGATTGAGCATCTTAAAGACTTATTTTGCAATATACAACAAGGAGGTAAGATACCTTCCTCGTGGAAAGCAGCCTTTGTCTCATTGATACCGAAAGAAGAATCAGGCTCTAAGAAACCAGAAAATTATAGACCAATATCTCTTTTAAATACAGATTATAAAATTTTTGCAAAAGTGTTAGCCAACAGACTGATGCCAGTTATTCAAGAGGTAATTCATCATGACCAAGCGGGATTTATCGAAGGCAGATATATGAAGGAGAATGTTAGGCAAATCATAGATTTATTGGATTATCTAGATAAGAATAAACAGATCTCTGCAGCGTTGGTTTTTTTGGATGCGGAAAAAGCCTTTGATCGAGTGAATTGGAATTTTATAATTAAGACTTTGGAAAAAATGGACTTGGGGGAGCGGTTTATACAGGCGATTGGAGCAATTTATCATGAACAATCTGCACAACTTATTATCAATGGAAGTTTAACATCAAATTTTAATATACAAAAAGGTACAAGACAAGGTTGTCCACTATCCCCATTATTATTTATTTTAACTCTCGAAGTCTTATTGAACACAATATGGGATTCGAACTCTTTGAATGGAATAGTCATAAGGCAAGAGGACTACAGAACTAGGGCATTTGCAGATGATCTGGTTGTTACCCTAACACGGCCGATGAAATCAATAATCCAGATGAAAGAATTATAGAAGAATATGGCATGGTATCTGGTTTTAGACTGAATCAGAAAAAAACTAAAATGATTGTTAAAAATTTGACAGAGAGCAAAAAAAAGGAACTGGAAAGAATGGCAGGTTTCGAAATTGTCTCAAAAGTCAAATATTTAGGAGTACAAGTCGCAGACTCAAATACAAAACTGTTTCAAAACAATTATGAGGTTCTGTGGCAAAAGATACAAAAAGATATGCAAACTTGGAAGAAACTGCAGTTATCTTTACTTGGAAGAATATCAGCAGTAAAAATGAATGTTTTACCCAGATTTATCTTCTTATTTCAAATGATACCGGTGCTCAAATCTGATAAACCATTGCTAGAATGGCAAAAAGGAGTGAATAAATTTGTTTGGAATGAAAAAAAACCAAGAGTGAAACTGAAAATTATGCAAGATACTCGTGAGAGGGGTGGTCTTAAACTTCCAAACCTTCGATTATATTATGAAGCAGCTGCACTGACACAAATAAGTGATTGGTTTGGAAAAACTAAGACTGAATTGCTGAATATAGAAAGTCACGACCTTGTTTGGGGATGGCACGCATACTTATTTTTTGAACACAAAGTGGATAAAATGTTTAATAGTCATATACTTAGAAATGCCTTGATGAGAATTTGGAAGAAGCACCGAACCAATTGGGATTATAAGATTCCGTTTTGGCTGGAGCTTGCTGATACCATGTGGAATACAAATATTAAGTCACTCGGGAGGGTTTTATACAAAGAGCTACTTTATACTGAAGGGGGTAGATGGCAGTTGAAGACTTTGGAAATGCTGTTGGAAGAAGGGATTTCTTTGACTTGGTTGCAGTATAATCAATTGCAGATGAGATGGAAAGAAGATCAACAAACTGGTTTAATGGAATATGAAGTGGAATTGGTTAGACAGATAAAAGAGATAGGTCCAATGCATATTAAGAGAGTTTATAATGTTTTGCTAGAAAGGGATTCAGAAAATGAGTTAGTTAAAGATTGTATGATTAAATGGGCACAGAATTTTTCTCAACCAGTTATGATGGATACTTGGGAAAAAATATGGGTTCAGAATGTTAAATTTACACAGTCACAGAATCTGCGAGAAAATTTTTATAAAATGTTTTATAGATGGCACTTAGATCCCAAGAAATTGTCTTGCATGTACCCTAACGTTCAACCAAAATGTTGGAGATGTGAGTGTTTAGATGCTACATATTATCATATTTGGTGGACTTGTAAGAAAGTGAAGGCTTTTTAGATAAAAATTTGGTGGCTTATGCAAAATGTTTTGAAGAAAAAAATACAATTTTCTCTGCAATTATTTTTATTAGGTATAGTTAAGGATTTCACACTGGGAGAAACAGAATTGATTTTGTATATGGTGACAGCAGCTAGGTTGTTGATTGCTCAATATTGGAAGAATGATGTCTTACCGACTGTGGACCAATGGACTCAGAAGATGGCTGGATTTGCAGAAATGGCGAAGATTTCAGCTTTTTTAAAAGATCAGACGCTTGAGAATTATATACAGGAATGGAAAAAGTGGATTGAATATATACAGAATAAATATCAGACTAGAAAATATTATGTAGCTTTCAGCTGAGGGGGATTGATGGATAAGCTAGTAAATAGAGAAAAAGATATGGAAGGGATGAATAACATATATATTGTTTGGAATTATTAGCATTGCGTATAGTGGAAGTCAAGGGGGATGGGAGGGAAAGGGGTGGTGGGGAGGGTTAGGGTGGGATTGGGAGGGAATTATATTTTATGTATATGTATTTTTATAATGTTGGGGAAGGGTGGGGGGAAAAAGGGGGAAAATTTTGTATGTGTAAAATTTTTTCAATAAAAAAAATTTATTGTAAATTAAGATATTTAAGTTAATATTAAGACCTATTTGGAGTGATATATGATTATACCGTATTGTATTGTATGCCTATTGACATAGATATAGTTTAAGATTAATCAGATTGTATTGAAGATATTATATTTAGCATAGAACTATCTATAATTAATATTTATTATAAATTAAGATATTTAAGTTAATATTAAGATCTATCTGGAGTGATATATGATTATACCGTATTGTATTGTATGCCTTTATGATTGACTTACAGTTGTAAACTCTTATAAGTTTTTTGGGTAGGTAACCAACAAAAATAGAAACTGAAACCTAGAGCCTAGAAAAAACAAAACATGAAAGAAGTTAACACTACAATATTGATAGGTAAAGGGAAAAGATATTGAGAAAGCCAAAAGTAATATAAAAGGAGGCAAGCCAAAAATAGATATAGGGAAAAGAAACATAACTATAAGAAAATTAACTTAGAGGGATAAAAGAAAGTATTATTTTTTTTTTATTGAAAAAGTTTTACCAATACAAATTTTCCCCCTTTTCCCCCCCCTCCCTA
>WNWU01000125.1:3458205-3553697 GCA_012654045.1 Ptyas mucosa
TAAACTTCTTTATCAGCATATTCAGTACTATCAATAATTCGTGTCGATGCTTGTTTCCTCAAAGTATACGCCAACCACCTGCCCGGTTTGTTAGCATTGGAAAAGGTATTATGCTTTGCAAATTGTAAGTTAGTTGCCGTTTGGTCTGCTATAAGCATTTGAAATTGGTCCTTCAGAAGTTTTATAGCCATTTGCAATTTTCCGTCTGTTGGTTTTTGTATCAATTGTTGTTCTTTCTTTTTTATCTCAGATTCCAATTGTAGTCTTTTCTTCTGCTGATTCTGCCTGTGTTTAGAATTCATTTGAATTAGTACTCCCCGCATATATGCTTTACCTGCATCCCAAACTGTTTCAATAGGGGTACCTTTGTTCAGGTTAAATTTAAAAAACTCCTTTAAATGCTTTTTAAGTTCAATTATATTTTTTTCATATCTAAATAGATTCTCATTTACTCTCCAGGATCTTCTTTCTCTTTTGCCCATCTCGATTTCCATCCAGACCGGACTGTGGTCAGTCAAAGTCCTAGGAAATATCTTTATTTTCTTTACTTTAGAAAGTAAATTAGAAGTTAAGAGAAAAAAGTCTATTCTGGAAAAGGATTTGTGCCTGTCTGAGTAAAAAGTAAAGTCCAATTCATTTGGGTTTCGAATTCTCCAAATATCTTTCAATTCCAAATCCTCTTTCAGTTCAAAAAAAGCTTGTGGTAATTTATTCCCTATTTTGGCCGTGGTTTTTTTATCCAATCTAGGTTGGATTACTCCATTCCAGTCGCCCATTATTATAATGTTTGAATAGTCCCAATCCAGAATTTTTAAATGAAGTAACTTGTAAAAGTTTTCCTGCTGTTGATTTGGGGCATATATTCCGACCAACAAGATTGGTCCACCATCTGTAATAACTTCAATTGCAATATATCTTCCATCTTTATCTGCTTCTATAATTTTAGCTACAAGTCTCTTATTTATATATATCACCACTCCATTCTTCTTTTCCAGATTTGAAGCAGCAAATTGCGTTCCCAATTTTGAATTTATCAAGTATTTCTGATCTTGCAATTTTACATGAGTCTCCTGTAAGCAAATAACATAATTATAAAATTGTCTCAAATAGTGAAATATCTTCCTTCTTTTTTGCGGAGAATTCAGTCCGTTAACATTCCAAGACAAAAATTTAAGTGCCATTTGACCCTGTCTGAAGTTTTGAGAGCAATTGTTGAAGATTCTCTCCTACGGTAGCAATCTTCGGTTTAGCTCCTCCCATGACTTCAGCTTGCTGCTTATCTTTAGGTCTTTTCTCACGCTGTGGCTTTATATATTCTTGCTGCTGTTGCTTCATTTGTTTAGACATTGCTCTGGTTATACGTTGCTCTTCCACTTTGGATGTTGTTACTTCCAAAGCCATCACCTCCTCTGTGATGGTTTTAGACATTTCTTCCAAAGGAGAAGCTTCGAATGGTGCAAAAGGGTCAACCACAACACCACCTACTGCTCCCATTAATTCTCTTGCCTCCCTTTGCGACTGCCTTATTTGTGCTTCTGTTTCTTGATCAATCTCAGCTTGTAATTGAGCTTCCTTATCTATTGGTGAAGATGTGCGTGGAGGAGGGGAGCCCACTTTCAAAACGTTATAATAAAATTCTTCTGCTTTTTCAATAGTGTTAAGGCGGTATCTCACTCCTCGCAGCCTGAGTATTACACCTATTGGCACATCCCACCTGAATTGTATGTTCTGTCTTTTCAATTCTGCCACCAAAAATCCAAAATCCTTTCTATCTCTTAACATTTTGGGTGGTAATTCTTTAAAAACTCCAATCTCACTTCCATCAACTTGAACTGTTGTAACAAAAGAATTTTGCAAGATTTCATTTCTCATTCTTCTGTCTGTAAAGTATATAACCACATCTCTAGGCAGTTGTCTTTGTACCGCCACATGAGAATTAACTCTGTAGACCTTGTCCATCTTGCACAAAACCACATCTGGTTCCACTTTCAACATAACTGCCAAAGCCTCTGCACAAATTTTCCTAAGATCTTCCCTGCTGTTCTCTTTTACACCTCTCAGTCTGATAGCATATTCCATTGATCGAAATTGCATCATAGTAATCTCATTTTGCATTTTTTGTGTAACTTCTTCAATTTCTATAATTTTTGAGTCAGAAGCTCTAAATTTGGTCTCCATCTCTGAGGCAAGATTCTCCACTTTTTTATCAATCTGCAACACTACCTCAGACAGGCCTTTAACCACTGTTTGAATATCTTGTTTAACTGCATCATATTTCTCTTGAACCATTCCTTTAACCTCCTTCTCTGATCTTTGAATTTCTTTAATAATAAGGTCATATTGACTTTCTTCCTTTGTCTGAGATTGCAACTGCGCTGTTTGAGGCTGTTTCTGTTTATGTGTAGGGGAGCCCCCCCCTGGTTGCTTTGTTGCCATTTTACCTCTTAAGGATCTTCCTTTTCCACAAACTCTAGCAACTTTTCCCAAAAAGTTCTCCAGATTCAATCAGGTCTATAAAAATCAATTGGTATTTTTATTTTATTTTATTTTATTTTTTGGATACTTTTCTGCCTCTTCCAGCCGGATTTGTTACTTTAAAATGTAGCCGGATACACTGATCAGATTACTTTCGCTTTCAGCTTTCTCCACTGAAAGCAAGCGCCATTTTTCCCCCCCTTTCTCAGAGCCAAATTACTTTCACTTTAAGAACTCTTTAAAATAGTCCAAAAAGCTTCCAATACTTGCTGTTTAGTGAGAAGTTTGAAATCTTCCTTATTTTTCGTTGTTATTGGTAATGCTGCCGCGCTGTCTTGTTCTGCTTTGAAGCAGAGTTTCCCAGTCGTCCGGAGCTTCAGCGGGGTGGATAGGGAGTCCCACCCTGTTAACTCCCCAGAAGCAGGAAAAGCTTTCTGGGGGTCTCACAGGGGACTCTACCTGCAGCCGCCGGCTCTCCTCACAAGCACCTCAAGTCTCGGAGTCTTTCGAGCCGTTTCAATTGCCGAAACGGCTCTTTTACGGGCGATCGGGCTGGCGGTCTTCAAAGGACCGTCAGCGACAGCTGACGGCAACAGCGGAAGTCCTGATGGCAACAGCGGAAGTCCAAAAGAAAGTATTATTATTAGTGATAAAAATAGTGGATGGTAATCTGGGAAAAGTTTTATAAAATTTTAGGAGAAAAAAGTAACATTCTAAAAGAAATGACAAGTATCACCACTACATCTCTGAGAACAGGGGGAAAGGCAGCATCAAACCCAATGGTGCCAATGGCTTCCCCATCAACCCAGAGAACAATAGAAGGCAACAATAGAATGCTGCCTACAGAAAAATCAAGCTCCAATTTGATTTCTCAAATGATGCAGACTACTCTCGTAATGATTCAGGAAACTATGATGAAACTTCAGGAGACAATGACAGAAAATCATGGAGAATTGAAATCTGACATACATAATTTAGACAATAAAATGGATTCAATTCGGGTGGAGCCTGACAGCCTGATGAGCCAGTAAGAGTTTTTCCCGGCTCTGGAATAGTGGGCCGATAAAATTTATCATCTAACTAAAATGGACAGAAATTCGTGAAGGATTGTTTATGATAATCTGGGCCAACAGCAGAGGAAAAAGAGAGTTGTTTGGGACAGTGAAAAACCGATAAATAATGTTAAAGTGTGGGGCCTAATCGCTGTTGTTTAATGCCACAGAAGAATATTTGGAATTGTTTTTAGATAGCAGTTTGCTTCAAGGAGTGATTAATAACTTTACAACCTCACACGGTTAAGCAGCCCATTTTATTATGGATAAAAATAAAACAACACCCGCTAGAAGCAGAAGGTTTATTTGATTGATGCCCAGGATTTGAAGATTTATGCCATCGAAAAAACAAAAAGGTGTTAGCAAATACAAGTGGCAACATATCCATCCTTCAAATCACACCGCGGCATGATTAAAAAGACAATCTCTGGGTGAAACAGAGCAAGAGAGCTCAGAGAGAGAAACAATAATGGCAGCGAAAACTGGCTCACAGCCAGCAACAGTGGATGAACTCAGAGAAATGCTGACTAGCACTAAAGAGGCGATTTTCAAAAGAATGGATGATTATGCAGAAAAAGTTGACAAGCGTATGGACCAACTAGCTATAAATATTGGTCATAATGATAAACAGATTAAGCTTCTTAGAGTGGAAGCTGACCAACTAGGGAAACAAATGAGGCAGATGGAAGAAAAGCACTCTCTGGAGTTTGATGAGCATGAGAAAAGACTGATTTCTCTGGAAGATCAAAACAGATGATCATCAATACGAATTCGAAATTTACCAGAGATGATAGGAGAGGACATGAGGAAATTGATCCCATGTTGGTTTAAAGAAATAATCCCTAACCTGGCCATGGGAGAAGAGGTGTCAGCCTCCGCCTTATTGCTTGGCTGCCATAGAAAGGGGGAGGGGGTGTGTGGGCTATGGGGGGGGGGAAGTGAAACTTATTTAGATGCTAGTATGCTTAGGAGGGGAAATCGAAACCACCGTTATCGGACCAACCGTCGTGACATTCCTGATTGATGATGCGGGCAGACGTGCTTCCACCTGACCCCTAGAAGACCTGTGGATTGGATGATTTACGATGGACAATGGGAGGGGATGATTTGTATATGCAGGCTAGCGCGAAAAAGTCTTAGTTTCAGCTTTGCTTGGTTGCGTTCATTTTCTCTGCCAGTAAAAGTACAGATTTTCTAATACAATGGAGTCTGGTCTTTTCTTTCCTGGTATTTGAAGGAAGCATACCTGACATTAAGCTGAAACTCACTTTTCCAGCCATCCTGGATAAACACCGAGGGGGCTGAAACCAAAATTATGTCTGACCAGGAGGCTGAAGAACAACAGATGGGGACATACGGCTCGGCCATGACCTCACTTCAGACGGAACGGGAGACAGCCGAACGAATGGAAGAATTGCAGCTGAGGGAGGAAGCTGACACTGCTAGATGGTCGGTAGGAGTGGGAAGGTTTCCGGAACAGGGGAGGACCCCCTGGGGAGTAACCAGCTCCAGACCCCGCCGTGAGGAAGCCGTGTGGATGCAGGAGCAAAAGGAAAGCCTAATGATGGCACAGGCTTTACAGCTCATCCACGATGTTGAAGAAAGCCAGAAAAACCGTGAGTCTTATGGGATCCCTATGGGGAAAGGAAGAGTTTACCCCAGGGGAGAGCCAAGCGAGAGAGTGTGTGGGGGAGGAGAAGAAGAAGTAGAAGCTAGAGACAAAACGATTCAAACCTCTGAGGGCCAAGAAAGAGATGCAGCAGCCCAAGGGGTCCCAGCCTTGCCGGTCCCCACCCCCCCACCAACGGAAAAAACCAAAAATCCCCCCCCTGACTGGAAAATATGATGGAAACCCAAAAACCCTGGGGCTTTTCCTGACCCAAGTTTGGAACCACATGCAAGATTGGGGGGAAGATTACTTGTCAGATGCAGCCCGAGTGAGATGCGTCACGAACGTGCTAGAGGGAGTAGCAGCTAATTGGATGGTGGTCCTCCACAATAACAACTCCCCCCTGCTGAGAAATTACAATCAGTTTATGATGGCCCTTAGAAGGCGTTTTGAAGACCACCTAGCTGAGCGGAAGGCGAGGCTCAGAATGAAGGGTATCCAGCAGGGCCGCAGGTCGGTGGCAGAATATACCCAAGAGTTTCGTGAGCTGGCACCTTACATGACAGGGTGGTCAGAGGCGGCCTTATTAGAGAGTTTCAAGGATGGGCTAAATGAAGAAATATACAAAGATTGCAGAGCCCGGGGGGTTCCTGAAGATTTGCAGTGTTGGTATATAGCGGCTGAAGATGTAGAAATTGAGCTGGCCCGAAGCCGACTCCGAGGAAGCGGTGCGAGAGACCCATCATCCTCTAATTATCGTAAAGGAGCGCCAAAAATGGCCGCGGGGAGAGTGGAATTCAAATCCAAATCGAAGCCTTTTACATGCTTCAAGTGTGGAAAAGAAGGCCATCGGGCTGCCGAGTGCTTCTCCAAACCAATGCCAAGGTCTACCGCCCCGGCTCCTAAGAAAAGCGATAAAGTGCCCACGAAAGCTCGCGCAACTGCTCTGGAAGGAGAAGTCATTGAGTTCGCTCCCCGCAACCAGGGTGAGCTGGGAGCTCCGACCACCGCAGAGGACAGCGGAACGGACTCCGACTCCGACTCCAGCGACCTGGTGAGTCATACCGAGAACCCTATGCTCATCCCCATAGAACTAAGGGTGCCGTCCACAGGGACACAGGCGCAGGTATTAGCATTATTAGACTCTGGGTGCACTAGGTGCATAATCAGCCCGAAAGTGGTGGAGAAAATGGGCCTAAGACTTAAAACCTTAAAAAGACCCATTGCATTCTGTCAACTGGACGGATCGATTTCGGGAGGGGGTCCGGCCACCTTTGCTACTGAAACGATTGAGATGCAGTTGGGAAATCACATAGAGACCCTCAGGTTCATTGTGGCCCCTGGCATGGAACGGCCCCTTATCCTTGGACTACCCTGGCTCCGTAGATGGAACCCACGGGTTAATTGGAAGACGGGGGTTTTGTGTTTTTGCACCAAATTTCCCGAACGAGGAAAGAAAGAAACCCCTCGGGAGGAGGGGACAAAACCCGAAAAGGCAGAAGTGGCCATTGGTCACATTGAGGGGGAGGAAAAGATTCCAAAAGAGTATTGGGATCTTAGGGAAGTTTTTAGCGAAAAAGCTTCAGATACCTTACCCCCTCATAGAACTACGGACTGTACCATTGAAATTCTGCCCGGGGTGAAACTCCCTAAACCAAAATTATACTCCATGACCCCACGAGAACTGGAGGAACTGTGAAATTTCATTGATAAAAATCTACAGCGGGGTTTCATACAACCAGCCCGACCCAGGGTGGCGGCGCCAGTCATGTTCCGAGAAAAGAAGGATGGGTCCTTTAGGCTGGTGGTCGACTACCGGAATCTGAACGCCATTTGTGTGGAAAACATTTACCCCTTACCACTTATTAAAGACATGTTGGCCCACTTAGGAAAAGGGAAAGTTTTCACCAAACTGGACTTATGAGAGGCCTACTATCGAGTGAGAATTAGAGAAGGGGATGAATGGAAAACCGCATTCAATTGCCCTTTGGGATGTTTCCAATTTAGGGTGCTCCCTTTTGGACTACAGGGAGCCCCTGCGATGTTCATGCAATTGATCAATGAAGTACTGCATGAGCACCTATACAAAGGGGTATTGGTCTACTTGGTGACATTCTTATCTACTCCGAGAACATGAACGATCATGTTAAATTGGTGCGAACTGTCCTGAAAAAACTCAGGGCTGCTGAACTATATGCCAAACTTTCTAAGTGTGAGTTCCACCAAAGCAAAATTGACTACTTGGGGTATCGCATATCGCATGAGGGAATAGAGATGGATCCTGGAAAGGTCAAGGCAGTAATGGAGTGGGCTGCGCCACGTACCCGCAAGCAACTGCAGAGCTTCCTGGGATTTGCAAATTTTTATAGACAATTTATCCCCTCCTTCGCCAAAATCGCACTACCCATAACCAATCTTTTAAAGACAAAGGGAGAATTAAAACCAAAACCCTCCCGACCCCTTGAATGGACTATGGAGTGCCAGGCAGCATTCAAAAAGTTAAAACGACTGTTTGCTGCTGAACCAGTTCTCAAACACCCAAACATGGAAGAGCCTTTTGTAGTACAGGCAGATGCAAGCGACGTGGCCGTGGGGGCGGTTCTCCTGCAAAAGAATGCCGAAGGGAATTTACAACCCTGTGCTTACACCTCTCGGAAACTGTCCGAAACTGAAAGGAGATGGGCCATATGGGTGAAGGAAGCTTTTGCGGTGCGTTGGGCTTTGTTAACATGGAGACATTTTCTGGAGGGGGCTAAACATCCATTCGAGGTTTGGACTGACCATAAAAACCTAGAAGCGTTGAAAACCCCGCGTAAACTATCACCAAAACAAGTTCGTTGGGCCCAACATTTCAACCGGTTTAATTTCACCCTGCGATATCTTCCAGGAGGGAAGAATTTCATGGCAGATGCACTCTCCAGACTGCCTCAATACAACAGTACAAAGAAAGAGGTGGTGCGTCCTATCATCCCTTCGACACAACTAGCAGCGCCAGTGACTACCAGAGCACAAACGAGATCCGGTCCGGCTCTCTCGGCCATTTGCTTCAAAACCTACGTGAAGCCCTGAGAACAGATGAATGGTTTCAAAATCTTTCAAATGAATGCACTCTCCGTGATGGACTACCCTGGATCGGGGCTAAATTGTATGTTCCTGCCAGCTTAAGAACAGTACGCAGTACGCTCATGATGCCAAAATGGCGGGACATTTTGGGTTTGTTAAAACTTTGCAACTCGTCAAGAGACAATTCTGGTGGCCTGCACTAAAAAAGGACATAGAAGCATACGTAGCAAGCTGCCCGATATGTGCTTCCGCTAAAAGACCTCCAGGGAAAACCCCTGGCTTACTTCAAAGTGTAGCAAGACCTAGCGCCCCTTGGAAGGAGATATCCATGGATTTTATTGTTGACCTACCAGAGAGTGAGGGGTGCACAGTAATTTGGGTGGTGACAGACTTATTTTCCAAACAAGTACACTTCATTCCTTGTTCCAAAATCCCTTCAGCCAAAACCCTTGCAAAATTGTTCATTCGACATGTTTATCGATTGCATGGAGCTCCTAAGCGGATAATTTCTGACAGAGGTGTACAATTTACGTCCAAATTTTGGAGGGAATTTTTAAAATTGATAGGCTCTGCCCAGGGGCTAAGCTCCACCCACCACCCTCAGACAAATGGGGCTTGTGAAAGAACCAATGGCGTGCTAGAGCAGTACCTGAGATGTTACATAAATTACCAACAGGACGACTGGGTAGATTTGTTGCCATTTGCTGAGGTGGCATATAATAACTCCATTCATAGCAGCACTGGATCCACTCCATTTAAGGTTGCATCGGGTCAAGATTTTGTTCCTATTCCCGAGTTGCCTCAGGAGGATCCACAGAATCCTTCTTTGATTGAGTGGATTGAACAACTCAGAAGTACTTGGGCTGTAACTCGAAAAGCGTTAGATGAGGCCCACCAAGCCCATAAATCTCAAGCTGACAAAAAAAGGTGTTCGCCACAGATCTATAAAGTGGGTGATAGGGTCTATCTTTCCACCAAGTATTTGCAGACCTCTCAAAAATCAAAAAAGCTTGGGCCTAAGTATGTAGGTCCATTCCCCATCATTAGACTTATTAATGCAGTCACAGTCGAGTTGGAGCTACCAAAAACCTTGAGACGGATCCACCCTGTGTTTCATGTTAGCTTGTTAAAACCAGAGCACCTATCTCCTTTGCGCCCAAGTCAGGGCCCTGCACCCGTCCCCATTTTAATAGAAGGAGAACAACATTTTGAGGTAAAAGAGATCCTGGACTCTAGAAAACATCATGGTAAGGTGCAATACTTGGTGGCCTGGAAACATTTCCCGTTGTCACAAGCTGAGTGGGTGAACAAACGGGATGTCAGGGCACCGAAAAAAGTACAATTGTTTCACACCAAGTATCCTGATAAACCCTAATATCTGTGTATATTGTTTCTCTTTGTTGCTTTCTCTTTCCCTATTTAGGACTAACGTCTCTGCTGCAGAGGGGCTGAATGTCAGCCTCCGCCTTATTGCTTGGCTGTCATAGAAAGGGGGAGGGGGTGTGTGGGCTATGGGGGGGAAAGTGAAACTTATTTAGATGCTAGTATGCTTAGGAGGGGAAATCGAAACCACCGTTATCGGACCAACCGTCGTGACATTCCTGATTGATGATGCGGGCAGACGTGCTTCCACCTGACCCCTAGAAGACCTGTGGATTGGATGATTTACGATGGACAATGGGAGGGGATGATTTGTATATGCAGGCTAGCGCGAAAAAGTCTTAGTTTCAGCTTCGCTTGGTTGCGTTCATTTTCTCTGCCAGTAAAAGTACAGATTTTCTAATACAATGGAGTCTGGTCTTTTCTTTCCTGGTATTTGAAGGAAGCATACCTGACAAGAGGACATTGAACGCGTCGAGTGGGCGCTTTCAGAGCTGGGTCTCGTCCCAAAGACATTTTGGTAACATTTTCTAATTATTATAAAAAAGAGCAGCTGGTGATGAAGTTGAGGTCGCTAGCTTCGTTGAAGTTCCAAGGATCCACAGTTCAAGTTTATAACGATCTTTGTTACCAAACAATTAAGTGGAGGCGTAGTGTTAAATCAATCACCAAAGAGCTCAAGAGAAGGGAGATAAAGTATGCATGGGGATACCCAGTATTTATGAGGTTTATGTATGATGGGAAACAATATAGGACTACCTCTTTGGAGCAAGGTATTGAGCTACTTAAAAGCCTGGGGCTGGAATAGCAGGACGATACTGCTCTTAAAAGTGCCAATGGTGGAGGAAGAGGAGCCACGGCAAGTGGGAAGTGAAATTGACAAGACTGAGATGATAAATCTGTAGCATATTAATACTAGAAGGCTTGCTGGTTCTGGACTGTGGGCTTCATCTCCCCCCCCCCGTTTAAGGGAATGGCTGGAGCATTAGGCTACCGGAGATTTAGTGGGGGGGGGGGAAAGAGTTTGGGGAGATTTGGGGGTGGGGAAGGGGAGTAGGTTATGAGGGTTATTTAGTTGAGTTTGTTTTGTGTTTTCTTATATGTTGATTTAAGTTAAAGTGCACAAGAGATCGTAAAGAATTTGTATGTGAGGAATATGGATAAAACTATAAGAATTACAACACTCAATGTCAACAGTTTGAGGGCAGTGGTGAAAAGGAGGAGAATCAAACAATTATTAAACAAGGAAAGATCCGACATCATTTTTTTGCAGGAAACTCACCAGGATAAGGATGGAGTAAATGAAGTTTGCTTGAAGTGGTCACTCCATTATGAAAAGTCACTGGGGACTTCAAAAAAAAAAAAAAATGGGGTGGCCTTACTGATTTCTAAAGGAACTGGATTTACTATGAAGAATATAAAAAAAGATGGGCATGGTAGATTTATTATGATTAAAGGTCAAATTGAAAGTACAGCATATATGTTGGTTAATGTTTATGCCCCAAATGTGAGACATAAGAGAATTTTTTTTAGAATTGTTTAAAGTAATAGAAGAATTTAAAGAAGGATACGTCATCATAGGTGGAGATTTTAATACGGTTATGAATAATAGATTGGACAGGACCAATCCCACAAGTGCTGAAAGGAGGAATAGTATCACCATTTTAAATAAATTAATAAAAGAAAAAGATTATGTGGATGGGTGGCATTTTCTTAAAGGTGGGGAGCCCAGTTTCACATACTATTCCCCAACTTATAAATCTTATTCTAGAATTGATTATGTTTTCGTTTCTAGGTATATGGCAACTAAGTTGAGTAGAATGGAAGTGGGAGTAATTAAAGTAACAGATCATGCGGTGGTTAGTTTAGACTTCATGGTAAAAAAGACTATAGAGAAGTGGTTAGATGGAAGCTGACTACAAGGATTCTTAAAAATGAGAAAGTGGTTGAGAAAATGCAAAAGGAGATATCAGAATTGTGGGAAATTAATGAAGAAGGAGAAATAACAATGAGATTGGTGTGGGACACCATGAAGGCGGTGACACGAGGAATATGTATTAGGGAAGTTTGTAGTGTTAAAAGGCAAGAAGCTGCATTATGGGAAAAATTAGAGGAACAGATTAAGAAATTGGAAAAAGAGTATTGGCATACAAGAAATAAACAGAAATTAATAGAATTACAAGCTAAGAAAAAAGAATTAGAGAATAAAAAATTAGAGGAAGTTCAGAATAATTTAATATACACGAAAAGAGAATTTTTTGAAAATAGCAATAAAAATTCTAAGATGCTTGCCAGGCTCACACAAAAGGAGAAAGCTAAAAATTCAATAGGTATAGTGAAAGATAAATTGGGGCATTATTGTAGTACAATGAAAGGAAAATTAAAAATATTCCAGGAATTTTATCAAAAGTTGTACAAGGGTAAGGAGATTAAGAAGGATAGAATGGAAGTTTATATTGGGAAATATATAAAAAGGGGTGTGGAAACGGAGAATAAAGAATTAATGGAAAGGAGTATATTACAAAGGGAAATTGTAGAAGTAATTGAAAGTTTGAAGGTGGGTAAATCACCCGGGGTAGATGGATTAGGAACAGAATTCTATAAAATATTTAAAACATTATTAGTACCAAAATTATTAAAGCTGTATAATGCAATATTAGAAGGGGAAAAGATTCCAGAATCATGGGAGCAGTTGTTAATAATATTAATATTTAAACCAGATAAAGATCCGACGCTCCCTGACTTGTACAGATCTATATCATTAATAAATCAAGATACAAAAATTTTTTCAACTATTTTAGCAAGAAGAATGAATAATTTTATAGGAAAGTATATAAGGGAAGATCAATGTGGATTTGTAATGGACCGACAAATGCATAATTTGGTTGGAAGAGTGATAAATGTAATTCACGAGATTAAAAATCTAAAGCTTAAAGCGGGGATATTAGCCTTAGATATTTTTAAGGCCTTCGATTGTGTGAGCTGGCAAGCATTAAAAATGTTAATAGACAGAATGGGGTTTGGAAACAAATTCAAAGCTGTAATAGATCAATTATATTCTCGGAATTCTGCCTTAGTGGTAGTGAATGATGGAGTTACAGACAAGATATGACTCACCAGAGGAACAAGGCAAGGATGCCCACTCTCACCTGTCCTATTTGTATTGGTTATGGAACTATTGGCCAACGCATTAAGAGATGACGGGGAGATAGAAGGGATAGGTAAAATAAAACTAAATATGTTTGCTGATGATACATTGTTAACAGTTAAGAATATAGTAGATAAGATGGAAAGAATTGGATGGCATCTAAAAGAATTTGACGAAATAACTGGATTAAGAATAAATTGGTCAAAATCTGAGCTGATGCTGTTTAATTACACTAAAAGGGAAGAGAAGGAATGGGAAGGGAAGCGAAGCAAAATGAGAATTAAAGATCATATTAAATACCCGGGAGTTAGAATTACAAAAAATTTGGAGAAGTTAGAAAAGGAAAACCTAGACAGCTTAAAGAAGGAGATTTTGGAAAGTTTGAATAAATATAAAAGGTTGAATTTATCACGGTTTGGAAGAATTGCTTTAGTAAAAATGAAAATTTTAGCAAAGATTAATTTTGCTTTTAGGATGCTACCAATAAAAATATCAGAATTAGAGTTAAAGAGTTGGCAGAATATACTGAATAACTATTGTAATGGGAATAAGAAAGCGAGGATAAATAAAAATAAGTAGTATCTAAGCCAAAAAAGGGGGGTTTAGAACTTCCAAATATTAAATTATATTATGTCGCTAATAGGCTTAGAAATGTTATAGAGGCAATTTTAGGAATAGGAGAATTGGAATGGAAGATAAATCTTAGGAATAGGAGAATTGGAATGGAAGATAAATCTAAAACTAAAACCAATTTAGAATGGAAGTTGGAAAATATATTTTTTATGGAAAGAAATGGGCTGAAAGCATAAGCAATCCTCTTCTGAAGTTTCATTGGGAAATTTGGAGTAAATATAAAGGAAGGCTACTCCCGAAGAACTCTCCATTATCACCAGTAGTAATCTTGGAAAAGTTCCCAGGGAATTTGAAGAATAAAGTGAATAAAATTTTAAAAGAGCAAAATAAAATGAAACTAAGGGAATGGTTAGGAGGAATGAGGACACATGGGGGATTGGAAGAGGTTCTAGGAGGAAAACGGTTGTCTTGGTTAAATTACAACCAAGTGGAACAATGGACTAAAAACTGGATAAGAGAAAATGGAGTTAACGAGGTTCGAGGAATTAATTGAAAAAAATGAAACTGTAAAGGAAGAAAATAAAGGGATAAAAGGCTTAATGGGTGGAATTTATAAAATATTGTTGAAGGAAGAGGAGAGGGAAAATTTAGGAAAGATGGTATGGGAAACCGATTTGAAGATACAAATAGGGCAACAGAGTTGGGAAAGAAATTGGCAACAAAGAGTGTTGAGAAATATGTCAGTAAGAATAAAAGAGAATTATTACAAAATGGTATGGAGGTGGTACTTAACTCCGGTTACATTAAGCAATATGAATCAGCACTATTCAGATAACTGTTGGAGAGGTTGTGGGGAAAAAGGAACGTATTTACATATGTGGTGGGATTGTAAATTTGTGCAAAAATTGTGGAAGATGGTGTTTAAGGAGATTGAAGAAATTGTAGGAATAAAGGTAGAAGAGGCACCAAAGGTAGCATTACTCTCACTGTTGGAAGATATAAAGTGTAAAAAAGAGACTAAAGAGTTGATAACAAATTTGTTGACCGCAGCAAGGTTAATGATTTCTAGGAACTGGAAGATACGAGGCGATTATTGTTTGGAAGAATGGGATAAGGAAGTATGGGATATTGCCATAAATGATAAACTGACTTGTAATATTAAAGTAAGGAGGGGCATAATGAAAGTAAATGAATTCAATGGAATCTGGAAACAGTTCCTAATATATGTGTTTTCTGGAGGAAGGGGGATACTACCACCAGAAGAAGCTTTAAGATTTTGGAAGCAGGAATGATCCCGAGGGGTGGGGGAGCACTTGTTGATTGTTTGTAT
Source organism: Ptyas mucosa (assembly GCA_012654045.1). Taxonomy (NCBI): domain Eukaryota; kingdom Metazoa; phylum Chordata; class Lepidosauria; order Squamata; family Colubridae; genus Ptyas; species Ptyas mucosa. The sequence goes on from WNWU01000125.1 coordinate 3,472,836, forward strand.
TGTGTATATTGTTATATATTATATATATTATGATTCATGTATATTTAAATTTAATATTAATAAAAAAATATTTTTAAAAATGGATTCAATTCAAGAGGCGATACAAAAGAACGAGCAAAAAATTAGGTCCATGGAAATAAAAACTGAGCAAACTGAAAAAAAATTAGAGCAGATAGACCAAAAAATGATGGCGGTAAACAAAGACTTGGAAAGCTCATTAATGTATTTGGAAATAGATTGAGCCTCTTTTTACCTGAGATTTCAAAATGTGGTGGAATCAAAAGAAGATGACCTAGGAGAGATAATAGTGGGACTGATTGAGGAAGCCCTCCAGAGAGATAAAAATGAGATTATAAATGAGATGGATGAAGTATACAGAGTTCAAACCAACTATGCAAAGCATCACCATTTACCAAGGGAAGTACATATTAGATTTGCACGCAAAAATGTGCGAGATATTATTTATAAAATCACAAGAGATGAACCAATGATTTACCATGAAAGAGAGATAATAACATTGAAGCAAGTCCCCAGGCAGATCAGAGAACAAAGGGAGGATTACTGGTTCTTAGCATCTCTACTAAACAGAAGAAAAATATTATTTTGGTGGACCATTCCAGAGGGAATATCAGTAACCTGGCAGGGCAAACAAATTAAAATTGATGATCTAGATAAAGCCCAAGAACTATATGATCAACTGATGGGGATGGAGGAAGATTCGAGCAGTAAAGATAGATTGGAACCATCCAGTTTAGAAGAACAAAGACAAGAATCCGGGGACAAAGATGTGGAAGAAGGAGCCAAAATAAAGAAGGGGAATCAAAATGAAGAAAGGAGTACGAGTACCAGACCATAAAGAATTACAAGAGCAAACAAAAACCAGAGACCAGCAGACAATTAAGAAAATAGAGAAAGAAACTAAACTACTGTCAATAAACATAAACGGATTGAATGACCAGGTGAAAAGGAAAAAAATACTTACAAAATTAACAAAAAAGAATGTAGACATTATATGTCTCCAAGATGCACATATCAAAAAACAGGATCAGAAATACTTGGAATATAATAAGTTGGGGAATTTATATGCTGCACTGGCAGAGAGAAAAAAGAGAGGGGTTGTGACATATGTCAGAAAAGAAATAAAAACAAGTGTAATATATGAAGATCCGAAGGGAAGAATATTATTATTGGGATTAATAATGGGGGAAGTTAAAATGTTATTAGTTAATATATATGCTCCCAATAAAAACCAGAGGGAATTTTACAAAAAAATACACAGAAAAATAATTGAAACAGGTTATAAAAATATATGTATTGTGGGGGACTACAATGGGATAATAGATAGAAAAAAGGATTATATTAGTGAGAAGAAAAAGAGAAAAAAAAGGAATGTACTACCAAAATCTTTTTTCGATATGGTGGAAGAATTAAACCTGAATGATATATGGCGAACACTAACCCCCAAAGAGGAAAAATTTATATTTTATTCCAACCCGCATAAATCCTTCTCAAGAATAGATATGATATGGGCAAATAAAGAACTAAGTAAAGAAGTAGAAAATGTAGAGATTCTCCAAACACTTGGGCAGATCATAACCCCCTGAAAATAATATGGAAAGGTCAAAAAAAGAAAATAAGAAGATGGACATTAAACCCACAGATACTACAAGAGAAGGAATACATACAAACGATTAATCAGGAACTAACCTTATTTCTAGAGGTAAATAATAAACAACACACTTCTTTGCAGAATCCATGGGGCACAATAAAAGCATACACAAGAGGAATAACTGTAGTATATATGGCAAAAAGAAACAAGGAAAAATGGAAACAGCAGGATATATTAGTAAAAGAATTAGAAGAGCTAGAAAAAAAATTCAAATAAGGCCAGGTGATGTACAACTAATTGAAGAATTAACATTAGTAAAACATAAATTAAACTTAATAGAGCAAGCAGAACATGTTAAAAACATTAAATATGTGAAACAATACCAATTTGAAAATGCAAATAAGCCAGGGAGGGGGTTATCATACAAAATAAGAAAAGAAAAGTAGAATAATACACCAACTGCAGGACGAGGTAGAGGATTTACAAAATAAGGAAGAAATTAAAAGGATTGCTTTAAAATATTTTGAGAACTTATATACACAGGAGGAAACTGAGATAGAAAAAATAAATGACTATTTAAAAGAGAAAAAGATGCCCATCATAGAGGAAGATAAGAGAACGCTGCTAAATAGGGAAGTAACACTGACAGAGCTAAAAGAAACGATTCAAAAACAAAAAAATAATAAGACCTCGGGACCAGATGGTTTACCAGGATAATTTTACAAAAACATGGGGGAGCTATTAGATCCCATTCTTTTAGAACTGTATAACAAGGTCTTGTTAGAAGCAAAAATCCCTATTTCATGGAGAGAAGCATATATCATAGTGATTATGAAAGAATCACCAAATTCAAACCAAATTCAAAACTACAGGCCAATTTCCCAAACCGAATTCAAAACTACAGGCCAATTTCACTTTTGAATGCAGACTACAAGATTTTTATGGCTATCATAGCAGGAAGGATGAAAAAATACTGAATGAAATTATTCACTCTGACCAAAATGGTTTTCTCCCTTCAAGACAAATTAGAGATAACACAAGAATAGTATTGAACATATTAGAGTATTACAAGGTGCACCCAGAGAAACAAATTGCTTTTGTTTTTCTGGATGTGCAAAAAGCATTTGATAATTTAAATTGGAAATATATGATTAGTCAAATTTTCTTCATTCATAAGCTATTTGAAATTTCTTAGTCCCATATTTATTTTGAATATAGTCAATCCATCTTCTCCATTCCAATATATATCTCTCATTTGAGTGGTCCTTCAAATAAGCTGAAATTTTAGCCATCTCCGCTAAATTCATTACTTTTAGTGTCCATTCTTCAATGGTAGGTAGATTTTCCTTCTTCCAGTACTGCACCACCAAAAGTCTGGCTGCAGTTATTAAATTCAAGATCAAATTAGTCTTTATAACCGTACAATATGTAATTATACCCAATAAGAACAACTGTGGGGTAAACTTTATCTTCTTTTCAAGAATATTTTGCATCCACCATATTTTTATCCAAAATGCCTTGATTTTCTTGCATGTCCACCATATATGATAATACGTGGCATCATCATACTTACATCTCCAACATTTAGATTGTAAACTTGGATACATACAAGCTAACTTTTTAGGATCTAGATGCCATCTATAAAACATTTCATAAAAATTTTCTCTCAGATTTTGGGCTTGCGTAAATTTTACATTTCTAACCCATATTTTTTCCCACGTTTCCATCATTATTGGTTCCTCAATATTTTGTGCCCATTTTATCATACAGTCTTTAACTAACTCTGTTTCCGAATCTATCTCCATCAATGCATTATACAACCTTTTTATATGCATTTGACTTTGGTCTCTAATTTGTTTTACCAAGTTTTCCTCATTTTGTAAAATACCTATTTTCTGATCCTCTTTCCATCTAGCTTGCAGCTGCCCATACTGAAACCAAGTTTGAATTATCCTTTCTTTTAATACATTCAAAGACTTTAACTGTAATATTCCTCCTTCCTTAATAAGAAGCTCTTTATAAGTAATCACATCTTGTGTCAGTACTGCAAATTTCTTTCTTCCCAGTGCTGCCATGAAAGAAGGAAAAAAAGGGGGGGGGAGAAGAAACAGGTTACCTTTCACCCAGTTGCTAAATCAGCAGATAATGTTCCTAGGAAATGAGATGGGAGGGAGGAATTCCTGGGAGGTGAAGTAGCTAAGGGGATAGGAGTGACATAGAAGATGGCCAATGACATGCTGAGACAAAGGAATGGAAAGGGAAGGTTTGAGGGGTTAGCAGGTCAGTACTGGCACTGACAGAGTTGGGCTAGACATGTTTGTACTAAATAAAAGAAGGATTTCATCAAAGACTTTTTGTTTGGAAAATGTGATTATTTAGACAACGTCTGAACCTGACAGAGTGCCAGTACTCCTCTGCAAGCCAAGCTGGCTGACTTCCAAACTTCCAGTCCCCTCCCTCATGACTGGAGTAGATACAAGTGCAGTCCGGTAATTATGGCAGAGAGCAGACCTCCAGAAGTTAACTCAAATCAAACAACTGGACAAGAGCCAGCCCTGATTCCAGCCAGCTTGGATGCAATGAAGCGGCCGATCCTCCCTCCCCCAGCGAAACTGCAAACCAAGAAAAAAAAAGATAAGTATTCGGGGGTTTTGCCAAAATTCCCAGAGATTGACATTCCCTTCCCGAACGTTCAAGACAAGGGGAAGCCCCTAAGTGAGCTGGGGAGGGCAGACTGCCTAGGGCACTGGCAGCAGGCCAGGCACCAAAAATCTTCAGGGAGGCCCCTCGAGAGCCCGCAAGATGAATTGAAAGAGAAATTTAACCGGGCCATCCTACTGGAGGAGGGACCATCAGGCAGGCCTGAGGAGGGGGGGCACTCGAGCCTCCCAAACTGAGACATCAAAGACGAAAGCACAGCCTTCCCCCCCCACAGCAAAAGGAGAAGAAGCCCAGAAGTGCATCCATGCAGGGTTCCCCCCCTGCAAAGCAAGCAGGGCAGCCTAGACAGGATGTCACCTCCCCACCCCAAGATGAGTGGAGAGGAAGAGGACCAGCGGCCCCCAGAGCAGGCTTACAGAGCCCCACACTGGGAGGGTAGGGCACCGAGAGAAGACCCCGTTTCAGAGGGAAGTTCGATGGCAATCCCGACCAGCTAGCACAGTTCCTTGACACAGCTGACATCTACATCAGACGTTATGGATACCTCTATCCATTTCCCAGAGCCCTAGTCAGTGCCATTGCAGAGGGCTTGGAGGGAGAAGCAAGAAGGTGGTCAGCAGCCCTCTACAAGAACAGGGCCCCCCAACTGCACGATGCAGATGGGTTCTTGCAACTGTTACGAACCCAGTTCGAAGAGGCGGAAGAGGACCTCTACGTGGAAGACCAGATCAGGAACCTGATGCAGAAGGGAAAGCCTATCAGAGAGCATATCCGTGAGTTCAGGAGAGTCATTGGGACTCTACCTCCCTTACCAGAGCGACTACTGGTGTACTTCTTTAGAACAAGCCTAGATAAGAGGATTGCCCAAGTGACCGCTTATCTAGATATCCCGAACCGACTCTCCGAGTGGTTTCGAGTAGCCATAAAAGTCGACAGGGGACTACGGACCAACAACATTGTGGGGTGTGGAGTTGAGGGGTACCCCGGACCGCGAATCAGCTCATGGGCAAATGCACTGGGATTGAAATAAAGCCGACAAAGGAGCCTTGAATAAATATATAATTTAATTTAAAATACTTAAAAAGACACTGTGCCTTTAGAAACCACATTAAAAGCAAAGTCTTATCTGGGTATGTGAAGCCAGGCTATCTCCCTAGATTCCTCTCCACAATACCAAAAACAGTTCACAAGAAACAAAGGTTAATACAAAGGTGGACGTCTTTGGCGTCGACACATCATCAAGGCAAATGAAGGGCAGCAGCGAAGACTTCACAATAAAAAGTCACCTGAGAATAAAAGCAGTTCGAGCACCAACGTGGCTTGAGGGTCTGTGTGGAGAAGAATTTCCAGCACAACCTAACCGTTGGCTTGTGTGCTTAAAACAGCAAAAACACAAGCATCTGTGGGAGTATCTCAGCAGCCGGCATCTGGAGTCCTTATTTGCGTCTTCTCCCTTCTACAGCATCGTGCTGAGCTCTGCAGTCTTCTTCCAGCAGTAAACACTAATTGGATCAGGCCTGACCAGTTGTCAAGGCCCAAGTAGCAAGCCGAAAGGTCCTTGCTTATATTGTGAGCAAACCTGCAATTATCTAGGGCGGGGAAGGCTTGCAGGTAATTGCTTACAGCAGATGGGTTGATTGAGACCATACCTCTTTTTGTGGCTAATCATGTAGCCGCAGCAACCCTGAAAATACTCGTGACAGACATGCCGAATGGTGAGTGGACCTGTCCACCCCTTTCTTTTCCCAATACAGCTAACAGCCTGGAAAACAGGGACCCAAGGGACTTTCCAAGCCCTAATAGATTCAGGCTGCACGAGGTGCCTGATTAACCTGCCCACAGTCTTAAAATTGGGGATCTGTGCTAAAAAACTTAACCACCCAATCCGATTTAAACAAGTTGATGGATCCCTAGTGGGGGGGACTTACGCCATGCACTTGACCGAGCCAGTGAGGCTGGAGCTAGCCAATCACTGGGAAACGATTCGGTTCATAATAGCCCCCAAAATGACAGATCCAGTCATACTGGGACTCTCGTGGCTAGACAAGTGGGGCCCAATCATTTGGTGGCAAGAGGGGACCCGCAGGCTGAGGATTGCAAAGGGCCCCCAACCCCTGCCGCTCCAACCAGGGGGGATGGTCCCCATGCAGAAGCCCCGATCTTTCCCACCACGGCAAAGGAAGAAGCCGCCAACTCAAGGGCCCCTCCCCGAGGATACAACAGAGCAACAGGCGGCCGCATCCGACATTAGACGCAAACAGGTGCACTTTATTCCTTGCAGCGGGCTGCCCTCAGCCTGCCAGTTATCCAAACTATTCGTGAAACACATCTACCGCCTGCATGGAGTCCCCAGAAGAATCATCTCCGACCGAGGGGTCCAGTTCACCGCAAAATTCTGGAGGGAGTTCCTGCAATCTATAGGGTCATCCCAAGGTCTCAGCTCGGCGTTTTACCCGAGCACCAATGGGGGGGCAGAGAGACTGAATGCTATGATAGAACAATACTTAAGATGCTATGTCGACTATCAACAATCCAATTGGGCAGACCTCCTATCTTTTGCGGAGGTCGCGTATAATAATGCTGTCCACAGTAGCATGGGATTAACCCCATTTAAAATAGTGAGTGGTGTGGATTTCGTCCCCATGCCAGAATACCCGAGGGAGCCCCCTTCCTCAGTCAGTTTGACCAACTGGATGGCAATGTTGAGGGAAATCTGGGAGAACTTTAAGAGGGCATTGGCCAAGGCGGCACAGTCCTATAAGAAACAAGCAGACAAGCACCAAACTCCCCAACGACCATTTCGAGTGGGAGAGAAGGTATACCTCTCCACCAAGTATCTGAGGCTTAGGCTCCTGAGCAGGAAATTGGGCCCAAAATTTATAGGACCATTTCCTATAGCAAAAATAATCAACCCGGTTACAGTACAATTGCAGTTGCCCTGGCTACTAGGGAAGATACACCCCGTTTTCCACAGCAGCCTCCTGAAGCCTGTAGTGGGGTCAACTTTAAGGCCGACACCACGTGACCCCCCGGGCCCCTGGTCATTGGGGGCCAAACTCACTATGAGGTGCAGCGAATTCAAGATGGCACAGGGGGTGCCTCCAATATTTAATTAAATGGAAGGGTTACCCATTATCCGAGGCCTCCTGGGTGAAGAGCACAAACATCCAAGCTGACCGCCTTATAGCCAAATTCCATGCAGATCACCCGGACAAGCCGGGAGGGGGGAGGACACACCCTCGGACGGGATAACGGTTGTTACTTTGTTGTTTTCCCCTTGGGGGGAAAAGGAAGGGAGAGGGGCCGGATGTCAGCACTGCAAGTTTCTTTCTTGCCAGTGCTGCCATGAAAGAAGGAAAAAAAAAGGGGGGGGGGAGAGAGAAGAAACAGGTTACCTTTCATCCAGTTGCTAAATCGGCAGATAATGTTCCTAGGAAATGAGATGGGAGGGAGGAATTCCTGGGAGGTGAAGTAGCTAAGGGGATAGGAGTGACATAGAAGATGGCCAATGACATGCTGAGACAAAGGAACGGAAAGGGAAGGTTTGAGGGGTTAGCAGGTCAGTACTGGCACCGACAGAGTTGGGCCAGACATGTTTGTACTAAATAAAAGAAGGATTTCATCAAAGACTTTTTGTTTGGAAAATGTGATTATTTAGACAACGTCTGAACCTGACGTCTTGTTTTTGTTCTATACTTATATTCTCTATCGCATGGCTGGGTATTGTCCATATAGGTATTTTATTGTTTAGTTTATATTGATACTTTTTCCAGACACGTAATAATGCATTCCTTATTATATGACTTTTAAGTCTTATCCACCTTTTTGTCGTACAATATGCGTGCCATCCATATACCAAATCATATCCGTCAATATTCAATACTCTCTCTTCTGTTGAGTTAATCCAATCACTAATTGCTGAAAGGGCAGCTGCCTCATAATATAATCTCAAATTGGGCATTTTGAGACCTCCTCTTTCATGTATATCTTGCATTATTTTTTGCTTTATTCTCGGTCTCTTCCCTGCCCAAACAATTAAGGGTATTAATACCCTTCTACCATTCCTTCAGATTTGCATCTTTTTTGAGTATTGGTATCATTTGAAAAAGAAATAAAAATTTTGGCAAAACATTCATTTTTACTGCTGTTATTGTTCCCAACAAAGACAGTTGTATTTTTTTCCAATTTTCCATCTCTTTCTGTATTTTTTGCCACAAGGGTTCATAACTGTACTTATGTAGTTTCGCATTTGAAGTCATAATATAAACCCCTAAATATTTAACCTTCTTTATTATTTCAAATCCTGTTACCCTTTCTATTTCTTCTTTTTGACTTATAGTCATATTTTTAGTTATTATCTTTGTTTTGCCTGCATTTATTTTAAAACCAGATACATGTCCATATTGATTAATTATTTCCATTAAACCTACAACCAATTGTGCTGGTTGTGATAAAGTAACAATCAAGTCATCTGCGAATGCTCTTAGTTTGTAGTCATAATGTCTAATTTTAATTCCCTTTATTTTATCAGAACTACGTATTTTATTCAACAAAAATTCCAAAGTCAAAATAAACAGTAATGGAGACAAAGGACATCCTTGTCTTGTGCCTTTTTTCAATGTTAAAAGTTTCTGTTAAATAATAAACTACAATTTATTATTATTTGTGCTGTTTGTTTCTGATATATTGCCTTAATAGCCGGTGTAAAATACCCTCCAAACTGCATCTTTTCTATTATTTTCAATGAAAAATTCCAATTCAATTGATCAAATGCCTTTTCCGCATCCAAAAATATAAACACTGCAGGGATTTGGTTGTTCTTCCCTAAATATTCCAGTATGTTAACTATTTGCCTTACATTACTTTTCATTTGTCTCCCATTTATAAAACCAGTTTGATCATTGTGAATCAATTGTTGCATAACCAGCATTAACCTATTTGCTAATATTTTAGCAAAAATCTTGTAATCTGTATTTAAAAGCGATACAGGCCTATAATTTTTTGGCTGAGTATGATCTTGATCCTCCTTTGGGATCAAAGAAATAAATGCTGCTCTCCAAGATGAAGGTACCTCCCCTCCAAATTGTTTTTTATAGTAAATAATTCTTTAAGTGGTTCCACCATTTCTAGCTGCAAATTTTTATAATAAACAAATGTCAATCCATCTGTCCCAGGGGCTTTGCCCACTTTCAACTGTTTAATTGCTAAGATAATTTCTTCAGAAGTTATCGGTTGGTTCAAACCTTCCCTTTGCTCTTCTGTAATTGTAGAAATATTCTCCTCCTGTAGATATCTGTCTATATCTATGCTTTGAATTTTATAACTAGCGTACAACCTTGTATAAAATTCTAAAAATGCTTTTTTAATCATATCTTGCTGATACACCTCTTTACCTTTATATTCTATCTTCTCTACAGTATGTAACTTTTATTTTTTCCTTAACAAATATGCTAGCCATCTGCCTGGTTTATTAGCATTAGAAAAAGTATTACGTTTAGCATATTGCAAACTAGTTGCAGCCTGGTCTGCCATCAACATATTAAACTGCCCTCGCAATAAATTAATTGCTTCTTTTGTTTTCTTATCTGCTGGATTCAATGTTAATAGTTGCTCTTTTTTATTTCCTCTTCTAAATCATTCCAGTTTTTTTCCTGTCTACGCCTGTGTTTATTATTCATGTATATTAAAATACTTCTCATATATGCTTTGCTTGCATCCCATACCACTTCCATGGATATATCTTTATGCATATTCATAACAAAAAATTCTTTCAAATTTTTTTTACAGTCTTTCACATTTTTTTAAAAAAAATTATTCTCTTTTATTCCCTTCTCTGGAGACTCAGGGCGACTTACAATGCGTTAAGCAATAGCCTTCATACTTTTGTATATTTTTATACAAAGTCACTTTATTGCCCCCACAACCGGGTCCTCATTTTACCCACCTTAGAAAGGATGGAAGGCTGAGTCAACCTTGACCCTGGTGAGAATTGACCTCACAGTAATTGCAGGCAGCTGGATGTTAAATGCTGCCTTAGTAGGAAGCATTAGCCTCCTACGCCACTCAGGCTCCTAGTGAATATGATTTTCCTCATATCTAAACAAATTTTCATTTAACCTCCAGAACCTCCTAGGTCCCTTTTCAGATTTCAGTTCCATCCAAACCGGGCTATAGTCTGTTAATGTTCTTGGACATATCTTCATTTTCTTCACCCTAGAAAGAAAATCATTAGTAATTAATATAAAATCAATCCTAGAAAGAGATTGGTGTCTATCAGAAAAAAAGATAAAATCTTTTTCTTCAACATTCCATTCTCCTCTCTCTATTGCCAATCATTTCTCCACTAATGACTTATAACATCTTCTAGCCATTGTTGAGCTGACAAAACCCATTTTCATTAGCGCTGTATCAGCACATTGATGGTTGGATGACTCTGCAATAAGGTTACAGTATCAGGCTGTATGAGGATCAGTATCAGGAAAATCCATGGTGTTACTCCAGCAATATGTCTCTTGGCCCATCGTCTGGAGACTGATGGGGTACTGAATGAATAAATGCCATCCTTGAACAATATCTCTGATGCTTTGTTACTCAACAGCAGGACAACTGGGCGGACGTGCTTCTGGTGGCTGAGTTTTCATATACAGTAATAACTTGCAACACATTTCCACCCAAGCGACCCCCTTCTTTGCCAGTTACGTCTTTCACCTGCACCTATTCCTCTTAGCCCCATTGGGCTCTCCCATCCCTGTGGTGAATGTATTCCTCAAAGAGCTTCAGGCTGTGCATCATGTGCTGAAACACCAGTTCAAACAAACCAGAAAGGACTGCAAGAAGTTTGCTGACTGCCACCACAGAGACGTTCCACTGCTATTTGTGGAGGATCAGATTCGGCTATCCACGCAACACCTGCCTTCGAGTCAGTAATCAAAAAACTGGACCCTTTCCTATTGAAGCCATGATCAACCTTGTCGCCTTCCAGATTACACTGCCTCGAAGCAATCTACCCCATGTTCCATCGGTCCTTACTGATGCCTATGTCAGCAGACAGTCCCCACCATCCCACCACACTACCACTGGGTCCCGTGGCCACACAGGGAAATCTGGAATATGAGGTATTTGGATTCCTGTTGGATGAGGAGACGCTTTCAGTACCTGGTGGCTTAGGGCTATGGACCGGAGGACTTAATGTGGATGGATGCCAAAGATAAGCATGCTCATCTGGTATGGACAAGTACCTGGAGTGCTCTGGTCTGCATGTTTCCGGGAAAGGAGGCCCTGTGTGTGGGATAGTGTAATGATCCCATTGGATCCCAGTTTGGAGGAAGAGGAGGAGTTGGAACCCAGGACTGTCTGATGGATATGGCACATCTCCCTTGAAATGTGTGGAGAGGCCAGAGGCTGAGAACAATGCTGTCCCAGGGCCCTCAGGCATTGGGGGAGGTGTTTGACCAGCTGGCAGCCAGGGGGGGGTTTGTCAGGAACAATTGTTTGCTTTGGCTTACACTCCCCCGGCTTTCACTTGTGCTCTTGTCTGTTCCTTGCCTTTGCATTGTGGACTGCCTTTGGCCTTGTGGACTTGCTTTGCCTTGTAGACCTGCCTTTGACCTTGTGGACTTGCCTTATCCGGTGTTGACTTTGGACCTTGCATCCTCTCTTTGGACTTCCTTTGTTCTTTACCAGGTTTGGGGGACTGAGGTAGTGTGGAATGGAGCCTTGCTAGCTGTTGTTGGGCCATTTGTTGTGGCCTTTAAACAGAGCAATAAAGGACTCTACAGTATTGATGCCTGCCTCTGCCAAATGACTTGGGCCATAACAGGAGCCCTTGAAAGCCCCCCCCCCCAACCCGGTTTACTACAGCCAGTAGCAAACCCAAGTACCTCTTGGAAGGAAATTTCCATGGACTTTATCATGGAATTGCCCAACAGCTTAGGAAACACTGTCATATTGGCCAAGACTTTGTCACTATGCTGGAACTTCCTCAACAACAATCCTAAAGCGCTACCCTCACTGAGGGTAGAAATCCCTCAGTGAGGGATGAAATCCCTCCAGCACACTTGGTCGGTTGTTTGCAAAGCATTAGACAATACAAGGGAATCCCATAAAAATACACTAAAAAGAAAAAGCAGCCGCAAATCAAATTTAAAGTTGGAGACAAAGTATTCCTCTCAATCAAGTACTTTCCCCATCATCAGAGTCATCAGTCTGGTGACTGTGGAACTGAAATTACCAAAGAACCTTCAGCGCATCCACCTAGTATTCCACTGTAGCCTATTAAAGTCTGCTAGCAGATCCCCCTTGCATCCTGCAATGAAGTCACCACCAGCACCCATCCTTATTGAAGAATACTTAGAAGTTAAAGGAAATACTGGATTCATGAATTCACAGAGGCCGACTCCAGTATTTAATCCTTTAGAAACATTTTCTAGCCTCTGAATCAAAGTGGATTGATGCCCCACATATGCAATCCCCACGCCTCATCCAAAAATTCCATACCCTATCATACCCTATCAAACCTAACTAAATGTCTAACATCTTTCTTTTTCTCTTTCCTTCCAGAATTAGCTCATTTTTCAAGGGGGCAGAATATCAGAACTGCCATCCTTCACTTGCACCTATGCTTTGCTAGATACCAGTCTATATAAGCCATGGGGGGGGGGGGGGAGCTGTGGGAAGATGGGGAAAAGTGAATGAGATCTTCATATCATCCCAAGATATCCAAAGGCCATGGACCTGGGAATGGAATGCAATGCTTATTACCCAACTGTTGCAGGGACAATTACCAAAACATCATCTTCAAATATGACTGGACAATGGGGAGATAGTGGGAGTGGACTGAAGAAGGAAAAGTTAAGTAGGAAATCTTCATGCACAAACTTTTAGTTCTGGCTTTATTTACTGTAAGTGCTTGGCTTTTAGTAAAACTAATCTTTTCGCTACAAATGGAGTCAAAAGTGTTTCTTTCCAAAGGGACCAAGCTGGGCCAGGTCTGACATCCAGGAAACTACAGATTTATCAGCCTGACATCAATACCTGGAAGATTCTGGAAAACATAATCAAGCAATGAATCTCCAAACACCTACAGGCAAACAAAATCCTAACGAAAAGCCAACATGGATTTGTCAAAAACAGATCTTATTTCATTCTTTGACAAAGTGACAAAATTAGTGGACCAGATAAATGCTGTGGATATAATTTATTTGGACTTCAGTAAAGCATTTGATAAAGTAGACCATAACCTACTACTAGATAAAGTAGAAAAATATGGGTCAGCATAAGACAGCATCACCACCAGATGGTTTTTTAACTGGCTGACCAACCACACTCAACATGTAGTCCTCAATGGAACTACTTCTACACGGAGGGTAACCCAAGGCTCTGTCTTCGGCCCAGTACTCTTCAATACCAAAGGATCTTTACAGACCTGAAGACTGGGCCCTATCTAATAAAACTAAATTCAGTGGTGAAAAAAGTAAGGCCCTACATTATGGCAAGAAAAACTGAATGCACAGGTATAATACAGAGGGTACTTGGCTCAATAATAGTAATTGTGAGAAGGATCTTTTGAGTTCTAGCAGACAATCATTTAAATATGAGTCAGCAGTGTGCAGCAACTGCCAAAAAAGCCAATACAGTTCTAAGCTGCATAAACAGAGGGATAGAATCAAGATCACGTGAAGTGTTAATACCACTCTATAATGCCTTGGTAAGACTACACTTTGAATACTACATCCAGTTTTAGTCCCTACAATGTAAAAAAGATGTTGAGACTCTAGAAAGAGTAAAGAAAGGAGAAACAAAGATAATTAGGGGACTGGAGGCTAAAACATATAAAGAATGATTGCCTAATTGGATATATCTAGTTTAATGAAAAGGACTAGAGTGACATGATAGCAATGTTCCAATATCTCAGGGGCTGCCATAAAGAACAGGGAGTCAATCTATTCTCCAAGGCACCTGAGGGCAGGACAAGAAGCAATGGGTGGAAACTAATCAAGGAGAGAAGCAACCTAGAACTAAGGAGAAATTTCCTGACAGTGAGAACAATTTATCTGTGGAACAAATTGCCTAGAGAAGTGGTGGATGTGCGAACACTGAAAGTTTTTAAGAAGAGATTGGACAACCATTTGTCAGAAATGGGTTTCCTGCCTGAGCAAGGGGTTGGATTAGAAGACCTCCAAGGTCCCTTCCAACTCTGTTATTCAGTTACTAATTGGGGCACTTCCTTACAGGAGAATGCCATTGCACTACCTTTCATTATAAATGGGCTTCATGTACGTCTGCTTTGATCTTTCTCAGTTACTTATTAAATAGATCTGTTTAGAAGGAAATCACGGGGAGAACAGATGTCACAGTTCTATAACAGAAATTTTTACAGAGACAGAATTGACTTTATATTTTTTATATACTTGATTCATTAAATTTATTAAGAATACTTGAAGGGTTTCAAAATTGGTGCCGACTAGCAGTGAAAAACTGCTGAGAATATGAGAAATAAGTCAGAGTTGATTAGTAATGAGAAAATGACAGATAGCTAGAAAATGTAATATACATGGATACTGCAGAGTAGCCTTTTCTAACCGGGCATTCTCCATTTGTGTTTGAATTGCCACTCCTGGTATTCCCAGTGAGGATAGGCAAAACATGGGAATGCATCTGGTTGGAGAAGACTACTTCAAAGCAAGCATGTTTTGAAATATTAAACTGAAAATGTATTTTGTTTGAAGGCATAATTTTCTATAAAATTACACATTTCATGAAATAGTAATTTCATCTTCATACATTATACATATAAAATATCCTTCAACCTGTAATGTTGGGGAACTACCTAGTTACTCACCAGAGAATATTCTTCCAGTATGCTTGACATTCATTATGCTAATGGGATAAAGCAAACTATGCAACTATATGTATGAAGTATTAGAATGTGATAGTTGAACAGGTTTTAAAGTATTAACAGGTTTTTATGTACATGATTGATGAAAGAGCTATCCAATGTTCACATCAAACTTTTAATGAAGATGTACTGATTCCCACTCTGCTTAGACAACCTACCGGCATTGATAAGTTAGAAAAGCAAATTTATTTCCACTTCCCTTTGTTTCTCAGGGAGGCATCTCTGGCACCATTGCATCCTCAAGACTGATGAGACCACAGCTCAAAGAAGTGGAATCTACAAATTGTTGGGGCTATGTTTAGCCTTGATGTTTTTCATTAGTTTGCAGAAATACAATTCTGCATTTCTTATATTGTATTTTATTTCAGAGAAACGCACAATATTAGCTATGAGAACAGTGTGGTATAGTAGTTAATGTACCAACAAGCAGTTCAATCACCTATTTCAGAACACTCTAATAGCCAATCTGGAAAGTATTAATCATTCTTCTTTCTATCCTGAATTTTGCATTTGAAGGTACTATTTTTTATCATCTTGGAGAACATATGTTCTATGACTGTATGTGCTCCTTGGGTCTACAAGCGCGACCCGTTATTTTTCTTCTTTTCTTCTTGAATTCCTTAAGAGATAGGAACAGTAAAACATTTGATCGTACTGTATAACCCTGTTTGCAGTAGTCTGCTTGACGGCATCATGAACTCCAACCTCCATTTCGGCAAACGCTCTCTCCGTTCTTCCCTGCAAAAAAAAGCACCGCATTGTGACGCAAAACATTCTCGGCAACCAGGCAATTCAGTCTGAAGAAGTTCCTGGAATACTGTATTGGGGCAGCTTGTCATGTCTTTGAAGAAAGGCATCATTGTCTGCAATTTTGAGCACGAGCTCCACTGTCCAAATCTCAAGCAACATTCCAAAGGCCATCCGCTTTCATTTCCGCTTCGGATAAACAAAATAAAGAGAACCTTTTCCTACGATTCCCGGCTTCAGGACAGCGATGGAAGTAGAACAGTGATCAATTTCCTGTGTCTGATGGACAAATCAGGACCCACTGACACCCAAAGAGGTGGCGCCTTCCTTCTCTTCCGTTGCGAACTCCCGGGATTCCACAGGTGGCTGCGCGTTCTGATTAGAGAGGGCGGCTCCTTGGCTTTGGAGACGGGGCGGGGGTGGGGGCGGGGCGGCGTTCGTTTGTTTTCCACCTCTCGCTCACTTCCTGGATATCTGTCATGATATTTACAACTGCCCAGGACCTTAGGTGATTACAGGGTAAGCCTGGGGGAAGGGAATTATTGGGAGGACCTGCGGGAGGACGACAGGGAAACAGTGGGCAAGGAAAGTAGCGATGCCCATCCCCCCGATGCTAAAAAGAACAGTGGGAGCAGTTTGGGTGTACCCGGCAAATAGCATTGTCGCCGGGATCTAGGAAGATCTTTGGAAGGAGTCTCGCTGTTGCTGGAGTCTATCTTCTAAACCGCTCCGAAATGATCTTGCTGGAACGGAAGGTTTGCAACTTCAGGAAGGCTAATCAGTATTAGAAAGTTAGCAAAGGGAGTGGTAGCTTCTGTTCCTTTCACAGCGAAGAACCGGAAAATATTTCTTCCAAGATTTGGAATCACAGTAGAAAAATAACTAAATTTTGAACTTTTCGGCATATGGTAATATCCAATATGTGCACAAGACAGAAAGAGATCTTAGCAGGGTCGTTATTCTACTCTTGGAGCCTATCCTTGCATCTCCAGAGTTATCCTTTGCAAGTTTGGGAACCATTATTTTAGCATGAGTGTTGTTTATGTATTTTTAACATCAATCGTTCAACGCACTGGATGTTATTGGCTCTGAAGTAGCTGTTATTGAACCAGATATATCTATTTTGTGATGTACTATATAATAGTACTAGGGTGAACAATGGTTTTAGTCCCAGGGGCTAACATTCTTCTTTTAACTTCAAAATGATCTTGTGAAGCAGATTTTATTTAAAATAGCATGAAAATGGCAGAATGAGAAATATGAATAATTTCTAATGGCAGAATTCTAAAATGCTATCTGAACATTAAAAAATTAGTAAATAAATGCAAAATATCAATATGAGAACCTTGAGAAAATTGCATTTGCTTATATCTATTGATTTGAATTGAACACAATATTTTTGTTTATATTATAGAAATGTAATATAATGAATGTTATGGAAATGTTATATATGTTAAGTAAGATCCTGTACCTAGGCCAATATATTTGTTTCACAGAAGATACAAGATGACTGGAAGAGGGCAAATTAGGGGAAGAAGGTATTGAAAAAAGTTGGGAAATGGCACAGCTCCTTTGTTGGCTACTACCATAACTATTACTTTTCATCTCTTTCTTACAAGGGAATGCTATCCATTGTGTACCAACTATTATCCACATATCTGTCTGCATTCCATTGGCACCACAATCTCAGCTCCTTTTTTGCTCCCACAGATTTGTTTTTTCTTCATAAGAAAAAATATTTGAAGAATCTCTGTACTCACTGCAAACTAAAATGTTGCAGTCCCATCCCATCAGCCTAACATTCTTGCCCAACAAGATTTAGGTCTAGTTGATGTATAGGTGAAACTCGAAAAATTAGAATATCGTGCAAAAGTTCATTTATTTCAGTAATGTAACTTAAAAGGTGAAACAAATACATGAGATAGACCCATTACATGCAAAGCGAGATAGTTCAAGCCTTGATTTGTCATAATTTTGATGATTATGGCTTACAGCTCATGAAAACCCCAAATTCACAATCTCAGAAAATTAGATTACATGAAATCAATAAAACAAGGATTGTACATAGAACAATATTGGACTTCTGAAAAGTATAAGCACGCGTATGTACTCAGTACTTGGTTTGGGCCCCTTTTGCATCAATTACTGCCTCAATGTGGTGTGGCACGGATGCTATCAGCCTGTGGCACTGCTGAGGTGTTATGGAAGACCAGGATGCTTCAATAACGGCCTTCAGCTCTTCTGCATTGTTCTATATGCCTAATTGTTCTTGATCCTTTTTAGTCTTGTTTTGATTTGTAAGTAGGGCCACCATTCTATATTTATTCCTTGTGTTTTCAACATTTGCATTGATTTTAATTCTCCTTTCTCATCTAAAATTTCTGAGTATCTTACTATTTTACTGAGGTCTATTGTATTTGGGTGTGTCATTGCCTCCGTTGTCGATAACCAGTTTGGGATTTTCTTATAGTGATTTTTTTTAACTTTACCCATCGTGTCCTTCTAATGCTAATATTCTTTTGTTTTTAAGTTGAATCCAATATCTTAATCATGTCAGGGCTGCTGCCTGGTAGTAGAGCTCCCAATCTGGGAGGCCAAAACCCCCATGATTCCTACTGTCTTGTAACAATTTAAGTTTGATGCAGGTTTTTTTTACCTGCCCATATAAATTTGGATGTTATTTTATTTATTTGTTCAAAAAATTTCTTCTCTAATTTTACCGGTATTATTTGAAAAAGGTATAGCAATTTGGGTAATACATTCATTTTGATTGTTGAAATTCTGCCAATTAGTGATATCTGTAATTTATTCCAATTTTTCAAATCTTTCAAATCTTTTTGTATTTTTTGTATTTGTTTTATCAGTGCATTATAATTATACTCTTTTATCATACTACATTTTGCTGATAGCCATATTCCCAGATATTTAATTTTTTTTACTCTTAAAATTCCCATTTCTCCTCTAATTCTTCATTTTGTCTTTTAGTTAGAATTTTGGTTATTATTTTAGTTTTCTCTTTATTTATTTTAAGCCCTGTCACTTTGCCAAATTGGTTTATATCCTGTAGTAATATTAATCTTGTCTCTAAGGGTTCTTCTATAATAAATGCCAAGTCATCAGCGAAGATCTGCACTTTATATTCTTGTTCTTTGTTTTTTAATCCTTTGATTTCCCGATTCCGCCTAATTTGTTGCAATAGTGTTTCTATTGAAAAAATAAATAGCAGAGGAGATAGAGGGCATCCCTGTCGGACTCTTTTTGTTATGTTGAAACCTTCTGTTGTTTCTCCATTTAATAGTATTTTTGCTTTCTGGTTTAGTATATTGCTTTTACTGTTCTAATAAATTTTTTTCCAATATTCATTACTCCAAGTTGGTTAATTAAAAAATCCCAATTTAAGTTGGCGAATGCTTTTTGTGCATCAAGGAATATCAAAGCTGCTTATTTCTCTGGATGCATTTCATAATATTCTAATGTATTCATTATCGTTCTTATATTATTTTTTATGTGTCTGGTGGGTAAAAAGTCCATTCTTATCTGGTTGTATGATTTCATCCTTTCTGCCATTATTATATCTTATAATCAGCATTCAGCAGCGAGATTGGCCTATCATTTTGGATTATTTTCCTTTCCGCATTATCTTTGGGAATTAAGGTTATCAGTGCCTCCATCCAAGATTTTGGTATCATTGCTCGCTCTAGTACTTCATTATACGTTTGTAATAGTAACTTCTCCAGTGGTTTTTGTAATTCGTTGTAAAAAAAGTTGTAATTCGTTGAAAAACAGAGAGGGCTCTCAACTTGGGCATCCTCCTGGATTCATGGCTGTCTTTAGAAGAACATACGACGGCCGTGACCAAGGGGATCTTTTATCAGGTTTGCCTGATCCGCCAGTTCCGTCCCTTTCTGGATCGGGACTCCTTACACACGGTCACCTCATCACTTCCCGTCTAGACTACTGTAATGCTCTCTACATGGGGCTCCCCTTGAGGAGCACTCGGAGGCTCCAACTGGTGCAGAGTGTGGCTGTGCGGGTGGTTACGGGAGCGACATGGCGTTCCTGTGTGACACCTCTCCTGCGCGAGCTGCACTGGCTCCAGGTAGTCTTCCGAGTGCACTTCAAGGTCCTGGTTACCACCTTTAGAGCGCTCCATGGCTTAGGACCTGGTTATTTACGAGACCGCCTGTTTCCACCAGTGGCCTCCCACTGGCCAGTTCGCTCTCACAGAGAAGGTCTCCTCCGGGTGCCGTCAGCCAAACAATGTCAGCTGGCGGCCCCCAGGGGGAGAGCCTTCTCTATGGGGGCACCTACTATCTGGAATGAGCTCCCCCCGGAGATACGAAGGATCCCGGACCTACGCACCTTCTGCCGCGCTCCTAAGACCTTTTTATTTAACCAGCCCGGCCTGGCCTAATTCTCCTCTTTTAATAATCATGTAAATTTTAATTTGTTTTAAATTATTAGGGTTTTAAATATTATGGCCAAATTATTTAATTGGATTTTAATCTGTTTTAAATTTTGTATGCATGTTGTTTTATTATATGGCTGTTCACCGCCCTGAGTCCCTCGGGAGTAGGGCGGTATATAAATCAAATAAACCTTGAAACCTCGAAACTAGTGTTCAGTCGGATTTGGAACAACTGGCCCTCCAACTGCTGTCTAGCCCTCTTTTCCGGCGTTTCATCCCCCTCAGCTCATCAGAGAACTAAGGAGCTGGGTAGGTTCGATGCCGGGTCAGAGGCCGCAAAGGCACGACCTGGTCTAAAGCACCAGCGGCCTTCCTATCCCAGGACGCCATTAGGTCTTCAGCCGAGTTATGAGCCAAGGTCTCAGGAAATGGCCCAAGCTCCATGCGGAACCTATCAGGATCCATCAGACGCCTGGGGCGGAACCATTTAATTGATTCCGCCTCTCTGCAGTGGGTTGTAACGGTCAGAAGGTCAAGCTTAAGGAGAGAATGGTCTGACCATGACAAGGGTTCGATGTCTATATCCCCTATATCTAGACCATTCAGCCACTGGTCAGAGATAAAGATCAAATCCAGAGGGTGTCCCCCCGTGTGAGTAGGGTCATGAACTAATTGGGTCAGGTCCATGGCCGTCATGGAAACCATAAACTCCCAAGCCCCTTCAGACGTTTCACCAATGGATGGCAGGTTGAAATCTCCCATAACCAGTAGCTTAGGAGTCTCAACTGCCACCTCGGCTATTACGTTGAGGAGCTCAAGCAGGGCTGCTGATACATGGCAGGGAGCCAGGTAAGCAATCAACAGGCCGATCTGTAACCCACAACCCCACTTCACGAGGAGGGACTCACATCTGGTTGTCTGAGGGACAGTGACTTCCCTAGGGTCAAGACCTTCCTTTATAATGACCGCCACACCTCCACCCCTGCCCCGAGTCCTTGGCTGATGGAATACGCAGAAACCTGGTGGGCACATTTCTACGAGGGGGACCCCCCCCTTCATTGCCCAAGCAGGTCTCTGTAATACCTGCCAGGTCTGCTTTCCCCTCCTGAATTAGGTCACAAATGAGCGGGGCTTTGTTAGCCGTGGACCTGGCGTTGCATAACATCAGCCTAAGACTTGGGCTCTGAGACCTTGAGCAACCCAAGGAACGAGAAGAGCTTTGGAGGTCGGAGCATGCCACCGCTTGAAGATAGTGGGTGCCTACCCCCCTAACATGATGTGGCCTCCTGCTCCCACCATATCTGCCCCTCCCAACCATAACCTTGATGGAGCAGCCCATTTCCATGCCAGTATTGTCTGTCTATTCCCAGTTCTGAGTTTCCTATGATGTAATTTTGTGTTGACTTTGGCTTCACTTTTGGAAAATTATTTACTAATCCCTCCTTCTGTGGATTGCCCCCCCAAATCCACATGATCCACCCTGTTTATACCCACCCCCCTTTCAGAAGCCATTAAAATTTTGGTTAGAAAATTAGATAAGAAAGCCCTTAATCCCCTCTTAGCACCGTGCCACCTCTTGGGATTCCAAAATCCGTCATCAAGGTAGGCCCTCGATAATGTGGAAGGCCAAATTTGCGAGAGAGGGGAGTCTTGCAATGCCAAGAGTTCGGTTGCCAAACACATCTAGTAAGTTAGATGGGTATAGCATTTGGGTCTGGTCCAACAGTCTGATGTAAGAGTCTTGAGGCAGACGAGTAATAAATTCAGTGTGGGTAAGAAACTGGTCTCCCTTGCCCTCTCATGGCAGGGGGAAGGAGTTTAGTGCTATCTCAGGATGGGCAGAGGATAAAAATCTAGTCATCCTCTCATCGCAGCTCGTTCTGATGGAGATGGTCGTAATTTGTTGCTCCGTCTGCTCAAATGATGTCAGTAATTCGAAACTACTTCAGCATCCACATTAGTAGCTGCCCAGACAACGTATGACAAGAGGGTGGCTCAGTTGGAAATAAAGCCAAACAGTGAAGGTAGAATGATAATAGCTCCATGGGGTTGGGGGGGTAGATGTATATAATGAGGGAAGGTAGTCTAGGTGGTGAAAGTATAGTCTGGAGGCAGCTAGGTCAGTGTCAAAATCAAGGTGCTAATGTATAAGCTGGAGGCGACTGATTTAAGGACTAGCCGAGGCAGAGAATTGAGAAAGGTGGGGGAGGCCTCCCAAGGTGACCAGGTAGATAGTCTTTTTTCAACCTCTGGCCTCTCCTACTCTCAGCATATTGAATAGTCCTCTGCATATATTGCCAGGCTCCAGACTTTAGATTATAATGATGTCTCCCAATTCCAGCAAGGGTCTAAACACCTTGCGTGATGCAGGGCACTCAAGGCACTCCAGGGGGTAATAGGTTTTAGATTCCCTCTGATGACATTGCAAGCTGTCACTGGCCTTAGCTCAGGCCTCTCGAAGAGGCAGTCATTACCACCCCAGCAGCTATCGTCAGTGAGGGCAGCTTCAGGTTTCTCGGCATGTCCCCAAACCAATTTGGAACCCCCAGGGCTTGACAGGGACTGCCATGGTGCCGTTCGTCACCGCCGCCCGCCGTCATTGTCGTTCCAACCGCCGTTGCTTTAAGAATGGAGGAACTGATGTAACTGCCATTAACGGAACTGCTAGAGTTAGCCTCTCATGCCTTCACATGCCAATTTATGCCCAGCTCCGATGATCCAGATGGTGAGAGAAACCTCGTTGAGCTGGGAAAAGGTTCCCCTAGTTGGTGCTGGAGCTGAAGGGAGTTAAATCAGCCCCGGTAGACCTCCAAACGACCCAAAGCCGCCCCATCATCAGACCGAGATTAGGTGAAAGCTGCCATCTTGGTGCATGCGCAGTGGAACTCTGTTGAGTTGGGTATATGAGTTGGGTATATGAGTTGGGAAGCTATATAAATTTGTTTAATAAATACAATGGGAAAGGTCTTTCAGGATTCCAGAATTTACATGGCACTAATTGGATTTTTGCACCAGTGAAAAGTGTGAGGATCTGTCAGAAATCACTTTTTTCAGCCCTCTGGGTAGTCATTTTGTGCATATGGACTACTCAGAGGGCTGAAAAAGTTATTTTTGACTGGTCCTCGAACTTCCGACTGTCCTCACATTTTACATTTTTGCCCTATCTTGTCACCATGGTGAAGAGAAGCAGTTGTGAAATGAGTGACACAGTTGTTAAGAATGCTGCACGGGCATAAATGGGAGGATGGTCATAAGTGTGAGGACTGGTCAAAAGTGCGAGGACCTGTCAGGAATGACTTTTTTCAGCCCTCTGAGTAGTCCCTATACACATATAACACATGACCAGCTTAGCCACGCCCACCCAGTCACTGGCTTGTTTTCCTGAGTGCTGCTTCTCCACTCCATAGATGGGAACGATCCTCTTCTCTGACAGCAACTGAGAGAACTTGCAACACAATTAAACCACCCTCTGTGCTCTAGCCACGCCCCCGCTCCTAACTCCCCAGTCTTTCTCTCAGTTGCTGACAGACTGAGGTGAATTTGTGTGCTCTGTGCTCTGTGCTCTGTTGTGTTTTCTGTAGTGCGTGCAGGTAATTTCTTTATATTTGATTAGTTTCCTTTAGTCTTGGGGATAGCCTAAGTTACTGTGGCATTATTTACCGACTGCCAGCTGGATTGCCGGCGACGTGCCTGCCGGGTCGTGCCAAGCGTCAGCGCTTTAGTGCTTCCAGCGCCCAGATTCCGACCCTTTGGGGCGGATCCGGCTGTTCCTGAGCCGCCGGTGCGGTGCTGCGCCTGGTGAGTCTGCTGCCAATTCCATATTCCCTTGGCGATTCCAGCAGCGGCATCGGGGTCTTTGCACGTGGCGCGTGCAGGCCCGAGTTCTCGGCAGCAGGCACGCGGCGGCTGTCCCGTCAGGTCTCTGTGGGCGGCGCGGTCAGTCAAGCGGTTCAGTGAGGATTGGAGTGGGGTTTTTTTTCACCGGCTTTTGCCTGCTCGCGGACAGGCTGTGTGGCTGTTGGGGCTTGCAGTCCTGTTTCTGCAGCCTCTGCCCGGCCACACTCGTGGGTTTAGGCGGTGGGCGCCATTTTGGCCTCATCATCATCCTTGGCCGCCATTTTGATTTGGCTTGAGTGAAGAGATTCTGCCGCATTGCGCTCAGAAGGAGGTGCACGGGGGCGACAGCTCCTTTTCCCATGTGGTGGACTCCCATCCTCGTGGGGCTCCTGAGGAGGACTAATTGGGGGTTTTAGAGGTCGTGCGGGCCCTCGCCCTGCCTCTCCCCCCCGTGCTTGCTCTGTTCCTGTGGCTCTGTTCCTGCCTAGCCTCCCCAAGGCTGCTGAGTTAGGGTTGGCACCCTACAGCCTACTTTTGAGGGAGTGTCTGCCTCAGAAGGGCCAATTACACCTCTTACAAGTGTGACTGACAGCTCTGTATATATGTAAATACGTTCAACCAAAAAATAGAATAAATAAATAAATAAATAAAATAAAATAAAAAGCAATAATATCCTTCTATTGGCACAATACAGTCCTGCACTATTTGCCATGGCGGATTCTTCATTTTCATCGGACCTTGAGGAGGAATCTAGTCCTGACAGATCCGTCAAATCCCAGAAAAAACATTCAGGCAAGAAATCAGTGCCCGGCAGCCGTAAAGCCCATCATTCAAAGGAGTCTTCTTCAGCCGATAAGGACGCCCTTCACCGGCACAAGGCTCTGGAATGGCAATATGAGAAGGCAAAAGTTGCTGCGGCCGCACCAGACCAAGTGGAGACAGTTTTTTCACGAGAGCCTTCTGACTCCGGGCAGAACGTGGCAGGAACATATGCTTCGACTCAGTTGGCGCTAACCAAGGGAGTTTCACAGTCCATGCCGGATGTTTCTGCAGCTGGGCTAGAGGTGGTTCAGTGACCTCACCGTCATCTACCGTCTGCCACCTTCATGCCCATGGCAGCGGGTCTACAAGCTGTGGCGCAGCCGGCCATTGGCCCACAATTTGATATCCAGGCCATGCTGTCCACAGCCTTGGCATCCATCATGGCGGCAGGGGTGCAATCTGCCGTGCAAAGTCCGGCCTTGGGGTCTCTGCGTGAGGTGCCCGCGGTTCTCATTCCACGTCGTTCTCGTTCGCCGTGAGCCTGAATCATCTGAGGAGTCTGACCATGAGGACGACTATCCCGAGGACCTCGAGCTTTCCGAGGATGAAGGTTTAATGCCGGACTCTCCTGCCTTCACGGGCTTGTTCCAACCGGCTCTGTTTAAATCTCTTCTTCACAAGGCGCGTCAGACTACTAATTTGGTGTCCGTTGGGGCGCAACCTCCTACCTCACAACCTGCTGCAGGCCCGCATGATGCCTTGTTCAAGCAAGCCAAACAGGAGAAGGACTTTATAACTTGTCCCAGCAGTTCACCGACATTTTGCAGGCGCCATGGGGTAAGCCCAGTTTGTCAACGGCCCCCACCAATTTGGATAAAAAGTTGTTTTATTCAGCCCCGGAGTTGGAGTCGTTACTAGAATTGCCAGCTGTGGATAGGTGGCCAGCCTATCGTCCCAGTCAATGATCTCGGTGGATCCTCTGGTTGGCTTGAAGTCAGAGGATAGGTGCGCGGAACTGACTTTCCGCAAGGCTCATCAGGCGATGGCTTGGGCCATCAAGACTGCCATGGCCACGGCATTCTTTAACCGTGCCTCATTGATTTGGCTTCGCCAACTGCAAGAATGTCTGCCGCCAGAAGGAACACGTTTACACCACAACATTAAGGAAATTATTGCTGCTACTGAATACTGAGCGGACGCCTCACTGAGTTCAGTAAAATTTGCTTCACGGGCCCTCACTGCGTCCGTCACTTCTCATCGTCTCTTCTGGTTGCGCCCTTGGAAGGTCGACATCAAGACAAAATGGAAGCTGGCGGCAGCTCCGTTTAAGGCCCCTGCCCTATTTGGGGCTGTGCTGGACCCTGTCCTTGTTGAAGACAAAGACAAGCGGAAAGTCCTTCCATCGACCTCATGGAAACAGGACAGGCGTTTTTCTCCTTATCCGCCACACCAGTCCTTTCGTTCCTATTCTGGGGCCAGCGGGTCATCCAATTACCGCCAGTCGTTCCACTTGGCTGACCGTTTTTCCGACAGGCAGAATTTTCGGGACAGGGGCCGACCCCACACCACTTCAAAACACCCCTTTCGTGGTTCCGGATCCAAATCCTTCCGGCGGGGCAAATGACTCACCGGTTTCCGGCACCGTCGGCGGTCGTCTTCGGGCCTTTCACCGCCCGTGGGAGTTGTCAACTCAGGATCTTTGGGTGCGCCGGACTGTGTCCGAGGGCTTGTCGATCGAGTTTGTGGACCAGCCGCCGAGGCGTTTCATCAGGTGCCCCATCCTGCTCTCATCGACCGTCGTCAGCTGATGTTGGCAGAGATCGCTCACCTGTTGGCATCAAAGCAATAGAACCGGTTCTCCAGGACCAACTGGGAGCCGGATTTTACTCCATCCTTTTCCTGGTGCCCAAGATCTTGGGGGGCGTCAGAGGGATTGTCAATTTGAAGCAAATGAACCGGGTGGTGCGTTATCGCCGCTTCAAAATGCACTCTCTGCATTTAATTCTTGCTTCAGTACGCCAGGGGGATCTCTTACAGTTGGTGGACCTGTGCAAGGCGTATCTTCATGTGCCCGTCCACCCCCTCACCGCCAGTTTCTGCACTTCGAGTTTGCAGGCTGGCACTACCAATATTGTGCCATGCCGTTTGGGCTTTCTTCAGTGCCCAGAACATTCACCAAATTGTTTGCGGTGGTGGCGGCATCCTTTGGATCGGTACCGGTGAGGACTCTGTGCTGCTTGGACGATGTTCTAGTCCTGTCATCTTCCCCAACCCAGGCGACCCGAGACATGGACCGAATGTTGGCGACCTTCCGCGCACATGGCTTCACCGTAAACCTGGACAAGAGCCATCTTACACTGTCCACGTCCATTCTGCACCTCGGCTCCATGATAGATTCGGCGAAAGGGCAGGTGTTTCTGTTGCTGGAGAGGGTGCAGGACATTTCGGCCTCACTCAACCAGGTTCTGGCCCGGAGGTCAGTTCCGTTGTTAACTCTTTCCCAACTTCTCAGAAAGCTTGTTTCGTGTTACCAGATAGTTCTGTGGGACCGCTGACACTCTCATCCACTACAATGGCTTCTCCCGTACCAGCGGAAGGGGTGTGCCAGCTCGGCCAGGAAAGTGTTCGTCCCCCCCCCAGGTCAGACTGTCTCTGCGTTGGTTGAGGTCCCTGGCCATTCTGCGGGGCTGCCATTTCCTGGGCCTGGACCGGATAGTGATTACCACCGATGCCAGCCTTCAGGGTTGAGGGGCACACCTTTTGAATCAGGTTGCTCAGGGACTTTGGACTCCGTCCGAGCGTGCCCTCAGCATCAACTTCCTCGAGCTGCAGGCAATTCGGTTGGCCCTCCTTCACTTCAGGTCTACGATTCAGGGGTGTCATGTTTTGGTCCTCATGGACAACACGTTGGCCAAAGTGCACATGAATTGGGAAGGGGGGACCAAGTCCTGTCCGCTGATGCTCGAGTCGGAGAGACTTTTCAGTTGGGCGGAGCGGCATCTCCTGTCAATTCAGGTGGAGTATATTTCCGGGGCGGCCAACACTCGGGCGGATTGGCTCAGCAGGGAGATAATCGACCAGGCCGAGTGGCAACTACATCCGCAGCTGTTTCGGGAGCTCTCTCTCCGCTTCGGGGAGCCGGTGGTTGACCTATTCGCCACTCCCGCCAATGTTCAACTCCCTCGCTTCACCTCCCGCTATCCCACACCTCTGGCGGAGGACTCGGATGCGTTGCGGTGTCGTTGGCCGACTGGACTGTTGTACGCCTTTCCTCCAATCACGTTTCTACAACAGGTGATCCAGAAGATCATCACGGAAAGGGCAAGAGTACTGCTGGTGGCGCCCCACTGGCCACGCCGACCCTGGTTTCCCGATCTGGTGGAGCTCTCCGTGTCCAGTCTGTGGGTGATCCCGCCCCATCGGATCGCCCTTTGCCAGGGGGCCGTCTCCCATCCAGAGCCTCAATGGCTTCAGTTGGCCGTTTGGTCCTTGAATGGGTCATACTGAGGAAGGGAAGGCTGCTGGACCCAGTGATCGGTACCATTCAGGCGGCTCGGGGACCTTCAACGACACGGATTTATGAGGCTTCCTGGAAGGCATTTTGCTACTGGTCCGCTGACCACCACGTGGATCTAACGTCAGCTTCAGTTCAGGAGGTCCTGGGGTTTCTTCAGTCCGGATTGGAAAGAGGACTGGCTCCGACTACCCTGCATCGTCAGGTGGCTACCCTCTCCACAGTCATTTCTTCACCACCTTACCAGTCCTTGGCTCACCACCCCTGGGTTCGGGGGTTTCTTCATGGGGCCACGAACTTACGCCTGGCTGTAGTCCACCATTACCCTACATGGGAATTGCCATTAGTTTTGCAGGCTCTCACCGTCTCTCTGTTTGAGCCTCTGGGTTCCATTTCTCTTAAGTTTTTATCGTTTAAGGTGGCTTTCCTTTTGGCGATCACTTCAGCCCGGAGAATTTCCGAGCTCGCCACGTTATCAGTCAGAAAGGACTTATGCATTTTTCACCCTAATACTGTGGTGCTTCGTTTAGACCCAGCGTTTATGCCCAAGGTTAATACGTGGTTTCACCGCGCACAGGAGATTATTCTCCCAGACTTCTGCCCTTCTCCTTGGCATGATCGCGAGGTTCTCTGGCATACACTGGACGTTCGCAGGGCTTTACGCCACTATATTCGACGGATTGCGTCGTTCCGGAAGATGGAAGCCCTCCTGGTTCCTTTCCACCGAGCGTCTATGGGACAAAAGGTCTTGTCGGCTATGGTTGGCTGGTGGATTAAAGCCTGTATTGCATTGGCTTATGAGCGCCAAGTGCGGCCAGCTCCACCTAGGATTTTGCCTCACTCAACGCAGAGTGCCGCCACTTCGGCAGCCTGGGCGACGCAGGCTTCTGTATTGGACATATGTTGGGCGGCCAGTTGGACCTTGTTGTCACCCTTCATAAGACACTACAAAATTGATTCCTATGCATCGGCTGACACGTCCTTTGGCCGCAGAATTTTCCAGAACATTATCTAGGGGCATTCGGGGGAGAGCAGTCAGCCCCCCGGCCCTGTTGTTTGAGCTTGGGTATGTCCCATCTATGGAGTGGAGAAGCAGCGCTCAGGAAAATGGACGTTGTCTTACCTGAACGTCCCTTTTCTGAGCGCTGCGGATATACTCCATTCCCTCCCATTTGTCTTTCTTTTTTTTGTTGGGCTGCCTGCTCTTGTTTGTTGTGCTTGTTGGTTTGTGAGGGTTTGGCTTTGAATAAAGTTTATGTTTTCCTTTCTGTGCTGTGTCTTCGTTCAAGACTGGGGAGTTAGGAGCGGGGGCGTGGCTAGAGCACAGAGGATGGTTTAATTGTGTTGCAAGTTCTCTCAGTTGCTGTCAGAGAAGAGGATCGTTCCCATCTATGGAATGTATCCGCAGCGCTCAGAAAAGGGACGTTCAGGTAAGACAACGTCCGATCTAATTTCAGGCAAGTTCAAGCCTCTGTTAAGAGATACCTGCATTCTCTCTCTCTCTCTCTCCCTCCTTTTTCTTTTTCTTTTTCTTTTTCTTTTTCTTTTTCTTTTTCTTTTTCTTTTTCTTTCTCTTTATTTCTTTGTCTCTTCTCTCTCTCTCTCTCTCTTTCTCCCTCCCTTTCTCCTTCTCATCTGGCATTCTTAGAGCTCCACTACTGATTAGCTTAGTCCAGGGGTGGGCAAATGAGGCCCTTTTACAACCTGTGGACTTCAACTCCCAGAATTCCTGAGACAGCCAAGCTGGGAGAATTCTGGGAGTTGAAGTTCACAGGTTGTAAAGGCCACATTTACCCACTCCTGGCTTAGCCTGAGCAAGGATAGCTAGCAGCCAATTACAAAAAGCTCTCAATTACAAGAAGCTCTCAACTCAAGCTCAGTGCACATGGGATCTCCCTAAACAGTGAGATTTTCTTTGTTGCTTTCTCCCTTGAAGCCCCCCCCAAGCCCCTCAGGCCATTTTTACTTCCATGGGGCTGCAGGGAGTCTTGCTAGGCACCCCCCTCATGCCCCTAGCAAACCTCCCTGCAACCCCTGGGAGCCAAAAAGGTGCGGGGGAGGGGTGCCGCATCCCCCCCACGCCCCATTTTGGCTCCTTGCAACCCCAGGAGCCAAAACGGTTACAGGAAAAAAGGCACTTTTTTCGTCACTCCATTATAAGCCGAGGGGGGCTTTTTTCAGCATGAAAAATGTGCTGAAAAACTCGGCTTATACTGGAGTATACATGTTATATAAATTTTGGTACCATCTTACTGCTATATTTTCTTTTTATTCCTTCTGAAGGTGTGCTATCCCTTTTTCATCTTCTAGTTGTTGTATTAGTTTCTTTTTTTTCCTTTTTTTAATTTATAGGCCAACCATCTTCCTGGGTTTTTTTGCATTTTTAAAGTAGTTTTGTTTTGTTGCTCTAATTTTTTGCGCTATTTGCTCTTGTGTGATTAATGTTTAATTATCTCTTTTTTGTCTCTAATTTCCTGGTTTTGGGCTTCTTTCTGCATTTTGTCTTTTAATTTTCCCAATTTCTCTTCTAATACTATATATTGTTTCCTTTTGTTTTTATTTCTTTGTATAGTGTATGCCATTGTAAGGGCCTGGGCGTAAGCTTTATTTGTGTCCCACAGATTTTGAATAGTTGTCTGTTCATTCACAATTTTCCTGTTTAAAAAAAAACACTAATTCTTTTTTGATGTATTGAATGTAATTTTTTTCTTTTATTATTCTTTGATTCATGATCCATCTCTTTTTTCTTCCCCTTTCTATTTCCTCTACATTTTTTCCTGTTTCTGGATCCATCCAGACCATGTCTATCCGGGACCATGAATTGTGTGGTTTGGAATGTATATTGAGTTTTTTGTGGGTTAATTTCTTTCCAAATATCTTTCAAACTTAGCTCTCAAGTCATTTCAAAGAAAGTCTTTGGTAATGTCCTCCTTTCATAATTTTTTATTAATTAATTATTAATTAATTAGTATCTTGTAATATATTAATAAATAATTAATTCCTGTTTTATAGTCTTTTTTTGGATGAATCACAGTGTTGAAATCTCCTAATAAGCATACGTTATCTATTTCCAATTCTACAATTTGTTTATGTAATTTGCTGTAATATTCTTTCTGTTGAGTGTTTTGTGCATATATGACTGCAATTAATGTTCTTTTTTGTTTTATTAATAACTCAATCAATAACGTTCTTTCCTCTTCGTCCACATGTATTTGTTTGGGTTTTAACCGGTCTTTTATATAAACTGCGATTCCTCTTTTTCTTACTTCAGATAGAGCCAGAAATAATTTGGGGGCTTCCAGAAGATTACCTTCCCCTTTTTTCATATGGACCTCCTGTAAACATATAATGTCTGTGTTTTGTTTTTGGAGTTTAGCAATTACTTGTCTTTTTATCGATGAATTTAATCCATTTATGTTGACCGAAAGTAATGTCACTTCTTGCGCCATTCCACTACATATTTGTTGCCCTTACTTCCCTCCTTTGTCTCGTTTCCGTTTGCTTTCTTGTTCTTGTTCTTTCTCTTTTCTGAGTCTCAATATTACTTCTCTCTCTTGTATTTTTTCCTCTAGCTGTTGTTCCTCTTGACTTTGGGTTTCTAGTTCTTCTCTGCTGTTCGATTCTTCCTCTATATATCATGTATAGAATTCCTGGGCTTTTTCTATTGTTTCTATCCTTATTTTCTTATCCTGCCATGTTATTAGCAATCTGTCAGCGACCTAAGTTGCACTTTTTCATCGCTGCCATAATCAAAGAGAAAAGAAAAAAAAAACTGGAGCTAGCAGTAACAGTTTGAAATTTAGTGCTTGGCATTTGATATAGTGTTCTTCTCCCCCTCCCTTAAGAGATAGGGTTACCCAGGTGATGAAGGGAGGGGGACATTCCTGTGATCTGAAGTAGTTGGCAGAAGAGATTGACTTGGAAGATGGCCAATGGGCATTGAGATATTGTGAGGCAGAAGGGGAGGGGTTTGGTTTCAGAGAATCAGTTTTGGTTGCATATGAGTTTAGGTCGGATCGTAAATTCTTTAATAAATGAGAGATTCATCAAAGACATTGTGTTTGAGAATGAAATTTATTTGAGATTACGCCGAAACCTGACAGCCAGCCTTTTCTCAGCCAGCGAAACATTATTTTGTTTTTTATTAATTGTGTAATAAGGAACTGGTAGTCTCTTTGTTTCTCTCTAATTCTCTTTGGTATCTGTTTGAGGGTTATGACCTCTCTTCCTTTGTAAATCAACTGGTTGTCCCTCATTCTTCTATAAATTTCATCCCTGACCGCTCTTTTCGCAAACCTTATATGTATTTCCTGTGGTAATCTGTCTCCTAGCGTAATTTGTTTGCACGCTGTATACTTCATTAATGTTGTTTCTATCAGCTAGAATATCCATGATCAATTTGTATAAATCTTCTTCTCCTTGTCTCTGTGTCTCTGTGACTCTTGTCTCTGTGATACTTTGAAACCTCAGGTATTAGGCAGATCTCTCTAATTCCAAGTGGGTAATTCCCTCTTCGAAGTCTCTGTTTGCCACTATCAATCTCTCTTCAGTTTCTTCTAATTTCTTTTCGGTTTGTTCTGTTCTTCTATCTCTTTTATTTTCTGTTCGTTTTTTGCTATTGTATCTTGAATTTTTCCCATTCTATTGTCCAATTTTTTTATGTCTTCTTTTATCTCTCCTAATTCACCCTTTATTTCCTCATGATTGCTTGTTATTGATTCCTGCATTTTTATCATGAACTCCTGAATCATATTTAGTGAAGATTGTAAACTTTGCAGGGTTGGTGTCTGCCTTGATTTTTCACTGCACACCATATCTGTAATTAACTTTTGCCCTCCTGGAGACGCTGTCATTGACATTGGTTTTTTTTTGCCACTTTAGTTACTGCGGATGTATTTGACATTTTTAAAATTTTGAAAAAATTATTCCACAATGCCATCAATTGTCACCTTTTTCACTCTAAATCTTCCTTACAATAATAACACAGTATTAACATCCAATTTCTTAAACTATTATATATATGAATCTCAGTTATAGCTTCTTATATTATTCTTATCATTAACTATATTGAATATGAAAGAAAAAAGTATTTTAAATATGAGGATATTTATATCCTCATATAAATTTTATATAAAATATAAAATACGAGTATCTTATATATAGAAATTATTAATCAACAAATAGGTGTTGATATTAATTAATTCTTTTGATTATATTTAAATTAATACAAAGTTTGAAGACAGGAGAATCAATATTTTTCTATGAACTGTTAAAGTTTGAAGCTTGTAATTCCAAGTAATATCTCAGTAATAAGTCTCTGGGATTTATCTAAGTATTTAAAGTATACAATAAAAATTTGAAATATCTAGGGTGATCACAATATACAGCTGTTTAAAAGTAGGTCTCCTTCAAAGTTGTTTAAATTACCATAGATCTTTGTCTTCAGTCTCTCTGCTCACTCCGCAGCTTCCTTGTTCTCTGCTTTCTGAATGGTGGCTACCTTCAATTTGCACTGTCACTGTCTTTCTGTTCACTTTCTTTACTTTCTTCCATGTCTATCACCACTGTCCCAGAAAGGTAGCCTTTTCTTTCTTCCTGCCATGTTCCTTCACAGAATTTTGTCTCTCAAAACATTTTTTCCAATATATCAACCATTCAATCCACACTCACAATCACTTTCCCTTCTCACCAATCAACGATTCTATCTTCTTCCTTCTCCGCTCCCACCGCTAAGGTGCTGCCACCTCCACCTCAGAGACTCACTTTTATTCAGTAATTTTTGTAAATCCCATCCACCAGAGAGATAGTTTGGTGTCCCACGTTTTTTCTTTTTCCTATCCATCGATACTTCTGCCACTTCTCACTTTCTGCTTCCTCTCATATCTTTGTCGGGCCGCCACATCTCTAGATCTCGCCTTGACAGCTGGTCTTTTCTGTGCCCATTTTCAGGCCTCTCACCTTTTGTAACAGGGGATCGCTCCTCTCCCTGTCACCTCTGGATGTTCCCCTCACTATAGTTGTCCCCTCCAAGGACCTTCTTTGCCATTACTGACTTCCAAAACGCAGAAAATCAGGCAGGGAGAACAGAGTCTAGTTTCCCTGCACCGCACCAGCATGGCGCTACCCCAGAAGTCCTCCGAGAGCAGTTATTTTTCTTCTTCATTGGTATTGTGCTAGATTGGGCTTTTATAACCTCACTTTTCAAAATTTCCCAAGCTTCTTGAGTTGTTTTCCCCTTCAGGATTCTCATCCATGGAATCCTTCCCAAGCTTTCTCTAAGTTTATTGAAATTAGCTCTCTTAAGGTCCAAGACGTTTGACTTTGTTCTATTGCTTGTGCTTGCATAATGTTGAATTTCAATATTGCATGATCACTCCACCCCCCCCCCCCCAAGGTTCCTATAGCTTCAACATCTTCTATCATTTAATCTATGTTAATGAGAATTAAGACCAATATGGCTGATCCCCTTGTTTCCTTCTCTACTTTTTGGGAAACAAAAGTTGTCTGCTAGGTTTGTCAGGAGAGACAAATCAGTGAGAGATTGAAGAGGCCCACCTTCTTTCATCTCCCTTATATATCAAAAGTTTGTGGTGACCTACACTATAAACAGTTTCTGAGGAGAATAAATGGGATGTGCTGTTGCATTGATCGACATCTGGCTCACAGAATGGAAAAAAGCTCAAATTCTAAATATATTTCCTGGTAGATCAGAAAATTTGGGACCTGATTTCACAGTGTTCTTTACCTGCATTGAAAATTCCCTAGAGGGCCCCATTGCTATTGAGTTATATATAAAAAGATGGGATTAATGATAATACTATATATAAAAAAAGATAAGGTAGATTGGCTGAGCAGCTTGTTATTGTTATGTGAAAGGTATCTTTGTTGGACAATCTGGGATTGAAAATATCTGAAAAGGTTTTAGTGTAAGAGCAGGCTGGCCTTAATTTCATTTCATTTCATTTTATTAAATTTGTATACCGCCCTTCTCCTGGCAGAACTCAGGGCGGTGAACAGCCGGGATAAAACAAAACATTACAAAATTTAAAAAACAATTTAAGATAATTAAATAATTTTTGGCCTAATTTAAAAACCCATTAAAACTAAGTTCCAATTAAAAACCAAAACAGATGGGGTCAAGCCAGCCCAGCTAGATGGAATAAATGTGTTTTCAGGGCTTGGCGAAAAGTCCAGAGGTCTGATATCTTGCGAATCTCTGGGGGTAGGTCATTCCAAAGGGTGGGTGCCGCCACAGAGAAGGCTCTCCCCCTGGGGGTCGCCAGCCAACATTGTCTGGCGGACGGCACCCTGAGGAGGCCCTCTCTGTGCGAACGTATTGGCTGGTGGGAGGCTATTGGTAGCAGCAGGCGGTCTCTTAGATACCCCGGCCCTAAGCCATGGAGCACTTTAAAGGTGGTCACCAACACCTTGAAGCGCACTCGGAAGACCACTGGGAGCCAGTGCAGCTCTCGCAGGAGAGGTGTCACATGGCAGCGCCCTGTTGCTCCCATAATCCCCCGCGCGGCCGCATTCTGGACCAGCTGGAGTCTTAATGGTGGACAAATCTAAAACTAACCAATTTCTAGTTTTGCACACTGTATATGGCAATGGAAGAGGTATGGTACACATCAGGAGTGAAATGTAAAAATGTTTGCTACTGGTTCTGTGGGCGTGGCTTGATGGGCGTGGCTTGATGGTCACGTGACCTGGTAGGTGTGGCCAACTTGACATCACTCACTGTGACAAAATGTGCCAGGAGCCAGGAGCTGCACATTTTGAAGCACATTCTGCCTTTCTGAAGCCCCCAACGCTTTGCGTTTCCCTCTGCCACCCAAGCGAACATCGGAGCCTTCTCTTGCCCCACTCTCCATCCCAGAGGGCCGTGCATCCCCCCCACCAATCCTCTGTACAAACCGCCCGCACCATTTCTGCAAAGACAGAGCCCCCCCCATGTAGGGTAATCTAAAGAGGGGAGGGGGATGTTGCACCTGTGCCTCCCGTGCTGGCTCTGCGGGGTTTGGGGCTCCAAAGCAGCCCACTGGATTCTCACCCAGCCATCTGCCTGCCGACGTTTCTTTGGGAACTCGGCCCACGGAATCCAGCGCTCCGAGGGAAGGAGGCTCATCCACGGTGCATTCAAGGGGTAGAAGCCGCCGGCGGGGTGGCAGCCCCCCGCACAGGGAGTGGGCCAGGCCTGGCCACACCACCGTGGAGCCCGCGGCACTTTCTCTTTGGCCTGGGCAGTGGCACAGGCGGGTGCAGCCCCAGCCAAGGCCACCCTGGCTGAGTGACACCGCGCGTCTGTAGCAACAGGCACGCTGGGGCCACCTTGCCCGCCTTCATCACCTCCATGCGTTGCACACAGAAGGGGCCATCGCCGCCACTCTCGCCACATTCCCATCCTGCCTGGGTGCAGAGTGCAGACGTCCGCCCGCCCGAAGCAACCCCACCACCATTTGCTTTTTCTTCGTGACAGGAGAAGGAAGAAAGCAAAACGCTGCTGCCTTTCGCTTTCTTCCTTCTCCTGCCACGAAATGAAAATGAACGGTGGTGGGGTTGCTTCAGGCAGGCGGACGTCTGCACTCTGCAGCCATGCGGGATGGGATGGTGGCGAGAGTGGTGGCGACAGCCCCTTCCACACGGAGCGCATGGAGGCAATGAAGGCTGGCAAGGTGGCCCTGGCATGCCTGTTGCTGCAGAGGCATGGTGATCGCTCAGTCAGAGCGGCCTTGGCTGGGGCTGCATCCGCTCGTGCTGTGGCCTAGGCCGAAGGGAAAGCACAGTGGGCTCTGTGGTGGTGCGGCCCTGCCTGGCAAAGGTGGGCAGCAATGGCGGTGGTGGGGACAGAGCTTGCTTGGGTTCTCCTGCCATTCTGGAACTGCGCTGCACCGGAGAGGTCTCCTGTGCGGACATAGTGCGACGTGCATGTGTGTATGTGTGTGAGGAAAAGAGGTGGCGATGAAGCCCTATCACCTGGGAGAGGACCGCAGAGGGACACATCACACGGTTGTCGCCCTCGTCACCGCTACTTTTGCTGTCAGCTACTCGGCGCTCTTAAAGTCGATCTCGAAGAGCCGGAACATGTTTCCTTAGATCGCTGACGCTCCCAACAATGAGTTTGGCGGCGATCTAAGGAAACATGTTCCAGCTCTTCAAGATCGACTTTAAGAGCGCTGAGAAACTGACAGCAAAAGTAGTGGCAGTGGAGGCGACAGGTGTGTGTGTGTGTCCCCCTCCGCAAGTACTTGGAGGCAGATACCACTTCTCTGAGGAAAAGAGGTGGCAAAGCCCTGGCTGTCACCAGGGAGAGGAGGACCGTGGAGGGACATACACACACACGCCCCTGTTGTCCCCGCTGCCGCTACTTTCTTGTTGGCACTCTTAAAGTCGATCTTGAAGAGCTGGAGCACATTTCCTTAGATGGCTGACAGTCACAACAATGAGTTTAGATGTTAAGAAGACATCTGTCATGAATAGTTTAATTTGGATTTTGTGCATAATAGGGTGCTGGGCTCAATAGTTAAAGAGTTCTTTCCATCCATGTAATACCATTGTAGATAGAACATATAAAACATATAGAAGCTGTCTTAAAGAGATAAAATTATTTGGAATGGGGGATATATCTCAGTCACTTTATGTATTTATGTATGTATATATGCATATTCATTGGACAACTAAAACAACTAAAAACAAAGCATAGTGATATAGATTCTTATTACCATATTTTTCGGAGTATAAGATGCACATTAGTTTTTGGGGAGGAAAACGAGAAAAAAAAATTCTGCCTCTGCCTACCAGCATCCATTGGTATTCATCTGGCTAGTGTCCTTGCAGCAAATAGCAAACTGCCTGGTCAGCTTCAGCACATTATTGCAGCCTGATTCAGCACGAGCAGCTGATTGGTGGATAGATTAGCCTACCGGAATACCCCCAATCAACTGTTCCAGACTGCAGGGATTGCCACAGACCATCACTGCCTCTATGCCTCATGTTTTTGGCCTTCATGCCTCGCATTTTTGGCCTCTGAATGCTCCGTTTTAGACCCATTCCAGGCTGCAAGGATCGCCATGCACATTGCCGCTGATTGCCACCTCTGTGCATCGTTTTTTTGGCCTCCGCATGTCGCATTTTTGGCCCCCACATGCCCCATTTTTGGCCTCTGTGCATCGCATTTTTGGGTGGTTCCAGGTGGCCGCCAATCCCTGCCACCTGGAACCACCTGAAAATGTGACGTGCAGAGGCCAAAAACGGGGCATGCGAAGGGCGATAATGCGATGCATGGAGGCTGAAAATGCGATGCCAGAGGTGGCGATCAGCGATAACGTGCCATGGTGATCCCTGCAGCCTGTAACTGCCTGAAAACACAACATACAGAGGCCAAAAATGGGGTGTGCGGAGGCTGAAAACATGACGTATGGAGGCAAAAACAAAGCATGGAGGCCAAAAACGCAAGGCACGGAGGCGGCAATGTGCTATGGCGATCCTCTCAGCCTGGAACAATGTGGAGGCTGAAAACGCGATGCGCAGAGGTCAAAAACGGCCGAAGGGTGGGGACCAGCAGGTGGGTGGGGTTACATTCAGTGTATAAGACACACCGAAATTTTCACCCTCTTTTAGGGGGGGGAAAAGTGTGTCTTATACTCAGAAAAGTACAATAAGTATTATGGATAGTTAAATGTTGTCAAATAATAGGGAATGGGCAGCTAGAGAAGCAATGGAGAGGAATTTTGGCAGTACAGAGCTTTCCCTAGGAGGAGGCAGTAAATTTAATCAGAGAGAAGCCCAAATTAAGAGACTTTGCAGTCCTGATCTGGAGGGGGGAGGGATGGACAGGTTTAGGGTAATCACACTCTAGAATCTTGAGTAGATTAGAAGGTTATAACTTCAGTGTGGCAAGATTCTGAAGTCCATTAGGTGAAAGCAAATAAAGGGTTGGTTTTGCTGTGTCATCCTTGGATTTGGGTCTGACAGGTGTTGCTGTTTGGAAAAAGATTTCCAGTTTAGATTTAAATCTGGTTCTGTCGCAATATGCAGGCAGAATAAATGGTGACTGTTCCAAGAGATGCTATCATTCTGTGTTAAAACAGCTAGACCTGGTATTAGGTATTTTTGAGACCTAATTCAAGAAGTTTACCATATGTGTAGGAAACCCTTCATGTCTTGCAAATGACCTGTTTGACTCTTATCAACTTCTAATTACATGGTTTTTTTCATAGTCTATGGAATCACTTACCATCAGAGCTCCAGCTGGTTCTTTTGTTACAGTTTAGGAGGGCCTTAAAATATTTCTGATTGTTTCTGAAATCTTTTAGAGATTTTAATTGGGCTTATAATTTGATAGTAATATTTTATTATTTATTTTATTATAAGATGCCCACTCAGATTTGATTAGCATATTCTGCATAGAGCAGAGGATTAGACTAATTAACCATTTCTATGACTCCATATATATATGTCCATTAAAAATCCAAATAAAGTCGGTAGTTTCTTAATTATTTTTTCAAACAGCTTGCCTGATATTTTAAAGTACAGTTACTGATAAAAGGCCAATTGAATTTGGGGGTAATATAAAATTGTAAGGGAAAACAATGAATGTGGTAGCCACCAAAGTATGGAGTATTGGAGATCCCAAGAATAAACAAATCTGTCCATGTAGTAACTACAAAATTACTCAGCTAAGTATTAAAATACTATACCATGACCCCAGTCTTTTGAATATTCCAGTATTTCTAAGGATTTTAAGATGCTAAAGATGTGCAAGTTCTATTATTTTTGTTACAGATAAGATGCCCCAAATAATGAGTGGAATCCCAGTATTCTACTTGGGTTAAAATTAAGATCCTCATGAATCTTGATGAATGATGGGTACTTTTGAGAAAGTTGTACATTTGGTAGCTCTCACTACCAAAATGGCTTTATTTAAAACACTGTTCTTTTTCTATTTATTATTTTTAATTATATCTTTGTTCTGTTAAAGTGGTTTTATATTATTGGTTGTGAATGTGATATTAGCTACCCAGAGTTATATATTTAATATGGATGACTGCGTACATTATATATATATATATATATATATAAAATAGTGTTTAATGTGTTTTGATGTCCTCAGTTTGCCAAGTACTTTCCTTTTCAGGCGTATGGAACATGGATTATTCATACTTGAATAGGGTAATTTCATATGATGTCAGTTTGCTAAATGAAGCTAGATCTTGTTTGTAAGTCAGGAAAATTATTGCTACCACTGACCCCAATGTATACACCGGGTGTCAGCAACCCATGGCTCCAGACCCGCATGCGGCTCTTCTGTCCCCCTGCTGTGGCTCCCTGTCAGCTGAGCCCACCACTGGCTGGCCCTGCCCCTCACCCTCCCCTCCAAGTCACTCCTCACCTGGCCTGAGAAGATACGGGTGACAGCGAGGGATGGAGAGCTCCATATTCCAGAGCAGGAGCGAAGCATCCCTGTACTTGCTGGGTCTCACAGGCACTTCTTCTGGCCCTTGTTGGTGCTCCATGCACCTCGGTTGCTCAGGGACACACACGACTTGCTCTCCGCCCTAGAAACTGGCCCGGCTGTGGCTGACGCCACTGCTCTCACCTCCATAGCCTGCCTGCTGCTCTTGCAACGCCTTGGGCACCACAGTTAAATTTAGTGTGCTTCACAATGGGGGAGCTGGTGTCCACTCCTCCTCCTCCTGGAGCCCATTATGATGTGGAGCATCGGCTGCAGCCAGGCCGGGCCAGTGTCTCAGGGCGGAGAGCAAGTCACGCGTCTCCCTGGGCGACCGAGGGTCTCGCAGCACCAGCAAGGGCAAGAAGAAGCATTCGCGAGATGAGGCAAGTACAGGGGTACTTCGCTCCCGCTCTGGAATATGGAACAAGTCTCCATCCCCCACCATCACCCTTACCTTCTCAGGCCAGGCAAGGAGTGACTGGGAGGTGAGGGTGAGGGACGGGGCCAGCCAGAGGTGGTTCAGCTGACAGGGAGCTACAGCAAGGGGACGAAAGAGTTTCATTTATCTGGGAACCTGAAATGACTCTTAATTTAAATCATATGGTAAAAAGCACCCAAAGAACAATATCAGCAAAAAAACCCACCAACCCTTGCCTGTTTTTGGAAATGGTTCAAGAGGGAACACACACACACACACACACACACACACACACACACAAAAAAGGGGGGGGGGGGGGGGGGGGGGGGGGGAGGAAGGGGGACAGATGAGAGAGAGACAGAGAGAGATGAGAGAGAGAGAGAAAGAGACAAGGAGAAAGAGACAAAGAGAGAGAGATACCTGTTTCCCACAGAAAAAAGACATGGGGAGCCACAAAACCTGGGTAGGCGTGGCTGGGGGGGTGTCATGTGACTGGGTGGGAATGAGTGATGTCGAGTTGGCCATGCCACCCAGGTTTTGTAGCTCCCGGTGTTTTCTGTGGGAAACTGGTCTAAATGGCTCTTTGAGTGTTTAAGGTTGCGAACCCATGGTATAAACCATTGTGCACAACGGAAGGTACCAGTATGCTTATTTTGCAAAGGAACAAACAACTAAGGCCTCTACCTGTAAAAAAACTAACTTGCCTAGTGGATATAAGATGTTCTTTGGTGTACTGGAGAAGAATAAAAATCTATAGAGAAAAGGAGTAGTATAGAGTGGCAAAAACTGGAATATGAACATTCCACATTGCAGCATTTTGCTACATATTCCATTTGTTTATTATTAATGTGTATTACTATAACCTAATATACATGAAGCTATACATTTTCTGATTATTTTCTGCTTTTTACTACTCTAATTATTTTTAGGTGTGTGGCCTGGCAAAGATTGATAATGGACCTCATATCAAGAATTGTCCGTATATAGGAGGTCCAATCTTATA
This sequence comes from Ptyas mucosa, assembly GCA_012654045.1. Taxonomy (NCBI): domain Eukaryota; kingdom Metazoa; phylum Chordata; class Lepidosauria; order Squamata; family Colubridae; genus Ptyas; species Ptyas mucosa. The sequence goes on from WNWU01000125.1 coordinate 3,515,143, forward strand.
TTTATGGTGTAATGAATATACCATTGCACCAAATTTCTGTAATTCCAGCTCGAGATATTACTTTTTCCAGAGTTTCTAAGAAGAAAGCCAAGAGGGAAGAACAGGTATGGTCATTTCTTTCTCCAATTAGGAAGCACAGCTTTATTTGAAGAGAATTGGAGAAGCATAACTTTTTGATCCACGTTTCCATATGGAACTGCCTGTATTTTTCCTCTAACAGTTTTGACTTTTTAAAGAAACACTTTCTATAGTCTTCAAGAAGCTATTGCAACTGGAAGTTCTGAAAATATTTAAGCTATTATTTTGGGGGGGGGGGGGGGGGGCTGAAACTTCTCAGCTAATAGTTAATCAGTAATAACCAGTATATTTATTGTCAGGAGTTCTGTATTTTTTTGTCCTCTGAGAATCTCAGGAGGAATGGTGGTGAAATCACTGGAAGGTGAAGACTGAGTTTTTCAGCCTATTTTTGTATGCAAGAGCTCTTTTGGGAATGGAGGGTTAGGAAAATAGATATATTAAATTTTTAGCAGTTACAAAAAGAACTGTGTAGACTACAAAAGTTTATGATGATGAATCACCCTTTATGTGATTTTATTGATTGCTAACAGAAAAAAAGAAACATTAAGTGCCTTTAGAAGTTATCTTATCTCTTATTGTTTAGTTTATGACCAGTTTTTACTTGAGTATCCAGGTGATGTGTGCTGAAACATCAAAGATTAGAGAAATAGAGACTGTGCAGTCTAGTCAAGGTTGCACATGGCTTCTTCTCATTTTTTTCTATTGCTCAGGAAACTTTTATAAATCTAACTTGCTATCTTGTAGAATATTCTTGAAAAATATCCATTTTTTACATATCTATATCACGTATATAAATATTAATCTTCTGTCCACATAGACCTCTTTATTTTTGACTGGTCTGCTCCTCTGCTGGTTCCATTGTGTTCTTGTCACCAGCTACATTGCTTCATTGGATTGGGGTCAATTTAGAATCAATACATGTCCAGAAATCCAGTGTTGGAATTTTCATAACTCTGCTAGGTTTTCCTCCTGTTCTAAACAACAGTTATTTATAAGGAGTGGCAGTTCTTGCTCCCAGACATAAAGCAATCACTTTTGCCTCAATGATAATTAAGTAAATGATAATTTAATGCAAAAATAATATAGAATGTGTAAAAATTCATAACATGAAATTTTTGAGTCAGTAAGACAGTTTTTGAGTAATGCATATTAACAATTCATGTATTGATTGGGAGGGGGTGGGATTATATAGGCAGTGATAATTAGCTGCTGACAATTTTCATTCAGAAACAGGAAAATGGGGGGCTGATTCATTTTAGTCTGGTTGCAATCTGGTTGTGCTATGTACCATTCTAGTGATGCTCTTGCCACTACAGTGGTGAGGTCACCTGAGTTCCTTACTTACACATTCAAGCACATGTCACAAGTAGCAGCCTGTAGAGGCAATAGAAAGAAAAGTTGCAGATGGTTGAGGGCATTTAACTTGAATAAGTGTTCTAAGATGCTAACAGTTTTTAGAAACTCAAGTACTAAAAATTAAAAAATGCAACTAAAGTACATTGAAGTGGAGAGGTAAATCTGCCTGTAAATAACATTTTGGTTCCTGGATAACCTACTTAATTATTTCATATAATTCTTAAGTAAGATGAGTCCAAAGGAGCTAATCTGCAGGGTAAATTGGTTTAAGTTGTTAAAAGTAGTTTCCTTGTCAAAGATGTATTTTGTGCATGATTATTATATGGAAGCTTAAGCAGATCAGCGACATTAGGAGAGGGGCTATTTCAGAACTTTAAAACTGCCTAGGGAAACCCCACAAACTTGTTTCCTCTGCAGATCATTGCTCTGCCTCCCAGGCAGAATTCTGTTCAAAATAAGCATCCCCAGTTTAAATGTTTTTGAGCAATAGTTTGTTTTTATTGAAATTGGGAGGGCTAACTACAGATTCCCTGGTATGAAATCAACTTAACTGATAAAAACAAATGTATTTTTGTTATTGTTTTTGTAGCCTGCTAATTCAACTCTTTTCCTGCTCTTTGTGGCTTTTCTCAGGCATCTGCTACACCAACCAATCAGGACATTTGCAGGTGAAATATTAACTGTGTCATTGCACTAAAACTGATGATAGTCACGATGTCCGAAGTTATGCTATCTTACCGCTGAGATGATCCAGGAAATCTTGCAGGGCGAATAACAGTTGGTCTTCCAATAAGTAGCCACTTCTCTTACGTTTTCAAATTGCATTATTAAAATGTATTAGAAATTGTTGATAACATAATATTATATTTTTGTACAATAACTAGTTTTTCCCATAACAATAGCTCTGTAAGATGAGTTGAGCTGAGAGAGAGTTCCTGACCTATTTTATTTATTTATTTATTTATTTATATTTATATACCGCCCTTCTCCCCGAGGGGACTCAGGGTGGTGAACAGCCAAAAGTAAAAAACATACATACAAAATTTAAAAGCCAAATAAAACCAAATTAAACAATGGCCCCGACTACTTAAAATCCCAATTATAAAATATTAAAACCCCAAATATTAAAATATTTAAATTTTAAAATATTTAAAATTATTTTTACAAAAGAAGGGAAAAATTAGGCCAGGCCCGCCTGGTGGAACAGGAAAGTTTTTAGCTCACGGCGGAAGGCGCGAAGATCCGGGATCCTCCGTATCTCCGGGGGGAGCTCGTTCCAGATAGTGGGTGCCCCCACAGAGAAGGCTCTCCCCCTGGGGGCCGCCAGTCGACATTGTTTGGCCGATGGCACCCGGAGGAGCCCCTCTCTATGGGAGCGTACCGGTCGGTGGGAGGCTATTGGTGGTAGTAGGTGGTCCCGCAAGTACCCATGGGTCCCAAGCCATGGAGCGCTTTAAAGGTGGTAACCAACACCTTGAAGCGCACCTGGAAGACCACCGGGAGCCAGTGCAGCTCGCGCAGGAGAGGAGTAACATGGGAGTGCCACATCGCTCCCATCACCACCTGCGCGGCCTCACTCTGCACCAGTTGGAGCCTCCGGGTGCTCCTCAAGGGGAGCCCCATGTAGAGAGCATTACAATAGTCCAGGTGAGAGATGACGAGGGTATGAGTGACCGTGTGTAAAGAGTCCCGATCGAGAAAGGGACGCAACTGTCGAATCAGGCGAACCTGATGAAAAATCCTCCCAGTCATGGCTGTCAAATGCTCTTCTAAAGACAGCCGTGAATCCAGGAGGACGCCCAAGTTGTGCGCCCTCTCTGTGGGGGCCAATGATTCGCCCCCGATAGTCAGCGATGGCACCAGCTGACCATATCGGGACGTCGGAAACCACAGCCACTCGATCTTGGATGGATTGAGTCTGAGCCTGTTCCTCCCCATCCAGATCCGCACGGCCTCCAGGCACCGGGACATCACTTCAAGGGCATCATTGGGGTGGTCTGGAGTTGAGATGTACAGCTGGGTGTTGTCAGCGTACTGATGATATCTCACCCCAAAACCACGGATGATCTCGCCCAATGGCTTCACATAAATGTTGAACAGGAGGGGCGAGAGGACCGACCCTTGTGGCACCCCACATATGAGGGGCCTTGGAGTCGACCTCTGCCCCCCTGTCAACACCGACTGTGACCGGTTGGAGAGAAAGGAGGAGAACCACTGCAACACAGTGCCTCCCACCCCCAACTCTTCCAACCGGTGCAGCATGATACCGTGGTCGATGGTATCAAAAGCCGCTGAGAGATCTAACAGGACCAGGACAGAGGAGCACCCCCTATCCCGAGCCCTCCAGAGATCATCAACCAACGCGACAAATGCCGTTTCCGTGCTGTACCCAGGTCTGAAACCCGACTGGAACGGATCCAGATACGTCGTTTCATCCAGGTGCTGGGGAAGCTGTTGCGCAACCACACTCTCGACAACCTTCACCAGGAAGCGAAGGTTTGAGACTGAACGATAATTTACCAACATTGCCGGGTCCAGGGAAGGCTTCTTGAGGAGAGGCCTCACCACCGCCTCTTTCAAAGCGGCGGGGAAGTCACCCTCACCCAACGAAGCATTTATAATCCCCTGGAGCCAGCCGTGTGTCACCTCCCGGGAAGCCAGTACTAACCAGGAGGGACACGGGTCCAATAAACAAGTGGTCACGTTCAGCCTGCCCAAAATCCTGTCCACATCCTTAGGGGTCACAGGATCAAACTCAGTCCAGATAACATTCACAAGACCTGCCCCTGTCCCTCCCCCCGAGACTACCCAGTCGGAGTCCAGATCTTCCTGAATCTGAGTGATTTTATCATACAGACACTGAACAAAATCCTCGGCTCTACCCTCCAAGGTAGGGTAGGGTCACCTTGGAAACTTCCACAGTGGACTAAAATGTGGATCTCCACAATCCGAGTCCAACACTTGAATCACTGCACCACAAAACATTATGGATTCTACAAAGCTGTTCCAACTATAGCAGAAGTGTTTTGAGCTCAAAATAGAGAGAAATATCACCAGAACATTTCTCACAAAGTTGGAACAACTCATTTGGAGCTTGAAACATGTTTCAAGTGTACTTATTTTACACATTACTATAAGCATACATAAGAATCAACAAATATAAGACGTTTTTGGTCAGGGAATACTTGATATTACAAGAATTAAAAATAAACCAAATGACTACACATACATTACTTTAATGCACATTGTGCCAGTTTCCAATATAGAGGTGGATTGGGGCAGAGGTGCATGGAGCATATTCTATGGTGGTGAGAACTGGTTCTCATAAGCTGTCTTTTTTCTCAAGAGTCCATAATATCTAGAAAAAAGCACATAGGCAGGTGTGAAATTCAGCCGGTTCTATCCGGCTGGGCCGAACTGGTAGAGGTGGCTGTGAGAAGCTCTGCCCACCTGCGCGGATGTCAGGATGTCACTTTTTTGTGATATTTTAAGCCTCTGTGCATGCGCAGAAGGCTTTGCGCATGCGCAGACAACAGTGCGCGTGAGCACATTTGCAAACCAGTAAGGAAGGTAAGTGAATTTCACCTCTGCACATAGGGCAGAGTTCAACAAATCCTGTCCAGCCATGCTATGCTGTATGCACATGTTTAAATGATCTTGGCATGTAATTCATTGTAGCACATGGATTAGGCCACCATATTGACTGGCCTATTTAATTCTGCCTTTTTTATGTTTGTTATTTGCCTTCTTCATACTGGCTGAAAATGTCATTTCTTCAACAAATTGTATGTACTCTTTTTAATTTTTTTGTGCTTTTATTCCATTGTTCTGCATGCAGTTCCAGTGCAGTGTGTTCTGAATGTTGTCATCCCAGTCCAGTACAATCTGCTGTTATCTTGAAAAATCTTGTCTGCCAAAATGCTCTGACTCCAGGGGCCACTGTGACAGTAACCTGTCAGAATATGGTGCAGGCTTCCAAGGCAAACTCCCATGGGCATGAATGTGTCTGTTCACTCAAGTCTAAGAATGAAAAATCCAGCCATGCTCTGAAATTCTCCAAGTCTCTCAGTGATATGGATCAGAAGTCTCAGAATACAATTGACAGATATAGCTGCGTGGAAAGAACATGTTCAGAAGGCAGACTTATCCAAATGCAAGAGCAGTGTTTAAGACTTAACATATGTCATAAGGAGAAGAAGCCATTCAGCTTCAGGCCCTTCACTGTTAGCAATTGCAGACTTTCATATTTCTGGTCACTCTCGACCAATTACTCAAGCACTTCTCTGGCTGATACTCATAGTGCTGTACGTATTCCTCTCCTGGAGGACAAGTATAGCAACGAAATCTCCCAGAGTAAAGATTTGTTGCAGTACCTTTTCTCTTTCTCTCATAGTTCCAAATCAAGCAGTCATGAACTGGATAACAAGTCAAGCTGTCTCCGTCCAGAGAAATCATCCAGTGGTATGGTAGAGAGCACAGGTTTCTGTTCAGATGATATGGGAGATGATGATGTCTTTGAGGACAATTCTGTGAGGCTGAAAATTACAGCACTACGGGCACCACTCTGCTCAGCTGAAAAGGATAGTGATCTAGACTGTCCTTCCCAATTGTCAGAAAATTTCCCTCCACTTTCCCCTGTATCTGTGTCTGGAGATGTCTGCAGGTTGGTTTATGACAAACCACTTTCTCTGTCCCCTCCCAGGTCTATGGTAACTTGCTCTACTCTTTTCATTTTCTCAACCATTCACTTCAGTTCACACTGAGCTTTATTTTCTTCTGAACTTGTCAACTTTTTTGAATGTGCAAAGCATTTTGGTTTTTTTCCCTAATGCCATGCTAATCATGTATTTTCTTACATATGTTCCATTTATTGTATGTATAGGAAAAAAGGATATCTAGAGTGAAGAAGTGTTTTCTTTCTTCCTGCAAGCTTTTTTAAAATACCTATCTCTCAGAAATATGTAGTGCTTCACATCTTGGAACAACCGAGTTGCTTGCCCCTGAAACAGATCTCAACTTCCCTGGTTCCAAGCACTCTTCAGTGCATAATTGCCTTTTCATCTTTGTGCACATCTCTTTCTTTTCCAAAAGTAGCCTCTCCTGTTTCAGGTTAATCCTCAACCAGAACAGGTACCTTGCTTGTCTGCATCATCTCCCAGAATTCTGGGGCTCTTGAGAAAGAGAGTGGCACTGATATAAAAGTTTCCACTGAAAAGGACTTCCCTTATACCCACAATCTTTCAGAGGTCATCCATGCATCTCATGGAATTTTCTACAATGTTACTACCATGTGTTTTCCCGAAAATAAAACCCTGTCTTAAATTTTTTTGAACCCTGAAATAAGTGCTTGGCCTTATTGCCATGTGCTCAAAAGCCCGATTGGGCTTATTATCAGGGAATGTCTTATTTTGGGGAAAACAGGGTATTGTAATTCAGGACATTTGATACAATAGTGAGAAGTGCTATCCCACAATTTTGAATACCCATTTAGCTTCCTCTGAAACGTCTGGTCGTGGGGATTTGTGGTTCAGTATGGAATCATAGCTATACTAAACCTGTGCCAGAATTTTGTGCGAAAAGTCTTGGGCAAAGCAAGCTGAGATTGCTGCTTGCTAGTTGCTTTTGTGGCAGGAAGTTTATAAATGATTATCCCAGAAATTCCAAGGAAAATATTTTAAACACATTTCCCTTCCTTCAACATTTTAAAATGTGAAAATTCAATTTTCATGTTATTGCAGATTATAATAGTGATTTAAAATAACTAATTTTCCATAACTTAAGCACATAATTGTCATTGATGAAGTGCAGCAGTAAGTAAAGCCCCATTAGCCTTGTTGAAAAGTTAATAGCAATGTCCTTTGTCCTTTCTCTTTTTTACAAATTTTTGTTTGATTGTTTTGGTCTTAGAAGCAAGACATCAACGTTTTACTTTAGTCTACTTGAGTAGTTATTTCAGACTCTGAAATATGGTCACATATGATCTCAGATAATTTATTATTCTTTGATATTGTGCCTTTTTTCAAAAAGATATTTTTCTAGTTTAGACCATAGTTCTTTTCTTTTCCCTAATAAATTGCTATGTTCTTATCATAGGATATGCCATTGTGAAGGAGATGATGAGAGCCCATTAATTACTCCCTGTCATTGTACAGGAAGCCTTAATTTTGTCCATCAAGCTTGTCTGCAGCAGTGGATTAAGAGCTCAGACACCCGTTGCTGTGAACTCTGCAAATATGAATTCATCATGGAGACCAAATTGAAACCTTTAAGAAAAGTAGGTCCTGGAATGATACTAGAGAGTCAAATATAATCATGAATTTCCTCTTTAGCACAGATTACTGCTATTTATACATTTAAAATTTGGATTACAATAGAAGAAGGTGCTGTTGTGAATCTTCACATTTAAAAAAGAATAAACCATTGTATTGTGAAGCAAAGCAGAACATTAAGAGGATCTCTGTGTTAAACTAATGCTTTTGGGTCCTAAGGATATTCTTTTTTAAAAGCATAAATGAGAGATAATATTTATCTCCGTTCATTTGAAAAGGTGACCACCTGCCCAGAAGAAAGAAGCAAGCTGAGGTGACAGTGACCGGGGGGGGGGAGTAAACAGAGTTTTGGGAGCAGTGGTATCTATTGCCTCCGATAAATAGCCACAGCACTTAGACTTATATACCACTTCACAGTACTTTACAGTTTTACAGAGTCAGCATATTGGCCCCAGCAATCTGGGTCCTAGCTCTTTTATGACTGGCCACATCACAGTTGCAGCAGTTTGTAAATTGGAAGCTATTTGGGCATCAGGTCCAGCTTCTGCCTAGCGTAGATAATATCTGAGAGATAATCTTCTAGCCCTTGCTAGAGCAACAGAGAGAGTACCCACTGTTTTTTACAGTAGTTGTTAACAGACAGGTATAATAGCTAAGATGTTTTTCTCAGTGTCAGAGTTTTCTGCTTGTAGTGAAAATCTTTTATTTCATGTCCTGAGGCAGGAATGAAAAAGGATAATTACTAAATCATTTATATGTGTCATCATTTCTCTGCATATGAATGAAGTTATTTTTTCACAACTTCTTTTTCCAAGACTATGATTGATAAGAAACAATCATACCAGATGAATATTAACTATGATTAATAGAGCTTTTACTCTCACAATTAGCTTTTCATGATAGCTTTAAATAAATGTATGCACATATTATGTGAATTCTGCATTGCTAGATTGTTATTTATTTCTAATTTGCATTTCTAAAGTTGCCACAAATTATTGGTGACTGTGTAATAAATTAAAAATAAACAAGCTCCAAAACAGCTTTAAAACAAGCTCCAAAACAAAAGAAAGAAGATCATCCCAGTAGAACAAAACATCCACTATAACAATCTTGCGTAGGCAACTGCCATCCCATCTTAGTCCACAATCTGGGGAAAGACCCAGCTTTTCAAAGCACATTTAAAAGACAGCAGGATCAGTGTCAGGTCCCAGATATTTCTACAGGGACACTGACATTTTGGTGGGAGGAAGGGTGGGAAGGAATGGAGTGGTCTGTATATGAAGTCTCTGTTTCTTGCATTACTGTGTTAATCTTTATATGAAGTCTCTGTTTCTGTTTCCCTGCAATGATGTATTGTGGGAGGGGTTTGGTTAGCATTGCTTTAAATAGCTGGTTTTAAATGAGAAGCTTCAGTTCTTGCCTAGATCTGTTGTTATCACAAACCTTCCAATAAAAGCTCCTTTTGGAACCACTATAGTTTCAAGAGTCCTGCTTTCTTGGGAAGATTGGAGAGGCAAGACCTTACATCAGGCAACAAATGTAAACTGGTCAACCTGGACTCAGCCCTACCATGGGGACTGTGCACACCATGTCTGCCCAGGGCAGTGATCCAGAAGAGGTTGAAGACTGTGGGAGAACCCCACCCCCTCAAAATCTCAATTGAGGCTCTCAATGCCTGGGTTGAGGAGAACATTGCCTCAAGCATTGCTGTCAAGCTGAAGTGGTCCATCAGTTTGGGAAGATGGAAGGCTGGGATTGCAGAACCAAAGATGTCACCCTCACCCATGGAAGCCAACAACCTGGTTGGAAGCAGGAGATAGGAGACCTTTATGACAATGATAAACTGGAAGGAGCCCCAGATTGGGCCAACCAACTCCTGAGGGAAGCCATGAACCTCATGAGGGAGGCCATCCATGGCATGCAGATCCAGGACGTCCAGGCTTGCACTGCAAGCCAATTAGGAGTACAAAAGGGGACTACCGATGAACGAAAGAGATCCCCAATCCCAGGTGCATTGGCTGAAACCATGGGGCTACTGATGAACCCATTTCCACCATGGAAGATCCACCTAGGAAAGATCTCAACGCAAAGCAAGGCTTGCAACTCGACAAGATGAGGCTTCCAAACTTAGAATGGAAGGTACTCCCTCTTGGCATCAAATTCAATGAGAATCCCTAGCAACTGGGATTTTTCCTCACACACATAGTGACCTACATGCAGGAGTATGGGAGGGATCTCCCTACAGAAGGTGCCAAAGTCAGGCTTGTCACCTTGGCTCTAGAAGGATCAGCTGCACATTGGATGGTGAGCCTCCATAATGCAGATGCATCGGAGCTCCGCAACTTCAACTGTTTCATGACAGCCCTGAAATGGAGATTTGAGGACACCCCTAGCTGACTGCAAGGCTAGAGACCACGTAAGGCACATCAGACAGGGATGCCATCCAGTCACCGAGTACATCGAAGAGTTTCATGATCTGACTTGCCACATAGATTGGTCAGAGGAAATAGCTTCTGAGTTGGTTCAAAGATGGCTTAAACAATGACCTGTACAATGCCTGAGTTGTCCGTGGAGCCCCAGTCTGCCTGCAAACTGGTGTGTCTTGGCTGAGGAAGCAGAAATCAACCACGTTCAAAACCAGTACTGCTCAAACCATTTCTGGAAGAAATCCCCGCCAGAAGGAAGAAGGAAGGAAACCAAACCTCGCTCTGCCCCACCATGCTCAGTCGCTTGCTTCCATTGCGGGAAGGAAGTCACCATGCAGAGTGCTGTGTGAGAATGTCCACCTGAAAGGGAGAGAAGCAGGTCGGAGGGAAACCCTCAAAGCCACCACCATGTGCCAAAGATACTGCCCTGAAGGCCCATGCAGTCATTGAGTTCCCGCCGGAATCAATTACGGTGCGAGGAACTCTGACCCCTCCAGTGGTGGAAGCCAGTCAGTTGGAGAGTGACTACGAAGACCCATTGGTGAGTGGGGTTGCTGAACCCTTTACAACCCCCAGAGAACCCGTAATGGGGAGAAAAGTGAGACTTAAGGCATTGTTACATTCGGGGTGCACAGGAAACCTAATAAGCCTGACTCTGGTCGGGGAACTGGGCATTCAACTAAAGCCACTAAAAACCCCAGTCTTATTCTGCCAACTTGATGGGTCCATTGCAGGGGGTGCCTTGGCCACGTTTGCCACTGAATCACTTGAACTAACAATGGTAAATCATTCCGAAACGATTGCTTTCATTGTGACACCAGGGATGGACTGGTCCCTAGTTCTGGGACTAACCTGGTTATAGAAGTGGAATCCAAGAGTGGATTGGACAGAGGACCCTCCAATTCCCTAATGATGAATTAATTTGGAATGAGGAACCCCACCAGACTGAAATACCACAGAGTGAGGAGGTAGCTGCGGCAAATGGAGTCCCTACCAGAAGTCTCCAGGGAATATTGGGATTTGATGGATATTTTCAACAAACTGGCCTCAGATGAACTCCCCCTCCCTATAGGTCTATGGATTGTGCCATCAAGATTTTACTGGGGGCCAAACTACTTAAGCCAAAATTTTACGCTATGACTCCCTGGGAACTGGATGAATTGTGGCAATTCATTGACAAAAACCTTGAGCATGGTTCATTGAACCGGCAAGACCCAGGGTGGCTGCCCCCATCCTGTTCTGGGAGAAAGATGGCTTGTTACGTTTATTTGTAGATTATAGGAATTTAAATGCTATTTGCAAGGAAAATCTTTATCCCCTATCCTTACTGAAGGACATGCTGGCCCATCTGGTGAAGGGGAGATTTTTTTCTAAACTAGACTTGCGGGAGACTTATTACTGGATCAGGATCCGAGAAGGGGACAAATGGAAAACGTTTAATTGTCCACTTGGATGTTTTCAGTTCAAGGTTTTGCCATTTGGACTCCAAAGAGCTCCCACCATTTTCATGCAGCTAATTAACGAGGTGCTGCAGGGACACTTGTATAAGGGAATTTTGGTTTATCTTGATGATATCTTGATTTATATTGAAACTAACACACAACATGTTAAATTGGTGCAGGAGGTTTTGAAGAAATTAAGGGCAGATAAGTTGTTTGCCAAACTCTCCAAATGTTATTTTCACCAAAATAGATTACCTAGGGTGCAGAATCTCTCACCATGGGGTGGAAATGGACTCCGCAAAAGTCAGAGCAGTCCTCGAGTGGGAAACCCCGTACTGGCAAACAATTGCAGAGCTTCCTGGGGTTCACTAACTTTTATAGGCAGTTTATCCCCTCTTTTGCCCAAATAGCATTGCCAATTACAAATATGTTAAAAACCAAGGGGGTATATAAACCAAAACCTAGCCAACCACTGAATCGGACTGCCAAGCAGCATTTGAAAAACTGAAAAAACTATTCGGCTGAATCTGTATTAAAACACCCAGACCCAGAGAAACCATTTGTAATCCAGGCCGATGCCAGCAATGTGGCAGTCGGTGCTGTTTTACTCCAAGAGAATGAAGAAGGCAAATTACAACCATGTGCATACACCTCCAGGAAGTTAACTGAAACTGAACAGAGATGAGCAATATGGGAAAAGGAGTTGCAGTTAGGTGGGCTTCATATACAAATGAAGAAATGTCTAAATTGGAGACATTTCTTGGAAGGAAGTAAAATACCTTTCCAAATATGGACTGACCACAAGAACTTGGAAGCACTCAAAGCCCCACAGAAAACGTCTCCAAAACAAGTCCGGTGGGCACAGTACTTCCAACACTTTAATTTCACTTTGAAGTATTTACTGGGAGGGAAAAACTTTTTGTCAGATGCCTCGTCCAGACTACTGCAATACAACAGTGTCAAGGTGGAAGTAATTAAGCTCCTGATCCCAACCTTCCAATTAGCAGCTAAGGTTGTCACACGCTCTCAGGTGAAGAACGACCCTTCCATTTTAGACAGTGCCACTACCACAGATTTCAAAAAACCTTAGAAATGGATGAGTTGGTTTAGTGCCAATAAACATACTTGCATAATAAAAGAGGGGTTAGCTTGGGTGGGAAATAAGCTTTATGTCCCAGCTAGGAAAAAGCTGAGAACTATACAAGCTTGCCATGACTCCAAATTAGCTGGTCACTTTGGTTTTGTAAAAATATTACATTTACTGAAACGGCAATTCTGGTGGCCCTTATTAAAAAAAGGACATAGAAAGTTATGTAGCAAACTGCCCAATTTGCACTGCCGCTAAATGCAGGCAGGGGAAAACTCCTGGACTACTGCACCCAGTGGCCGACCATTCAGGACCATGGCCAGAGTTATCCACGGATTTCATTGTTGAATAGCCCGAGAGTTCTGGAAATACAGTGATCTAGGTTGTCACAGATCTTTTCTCAAAACAGGCTCATTTCATCCCATGCCAAAAGATAAAGCCTTGGGTAAACTGTTTTTGGTCCACATTTACTGCTTGCATGGGACCCCACAGCGTATTATTTCGGACAGGGGGGTCCAATTCACGTCCAAGTTCTGGAAAGCATTTTGGAATCTACTTGAGACCGAGCAGGGACTTAGTTCTAGTCATCATCCACAGACAAATGGGACCACGGAACGAACGAACTCAGTTCTGGAACAATATCTGCACTGTTTTATTGATTACCAGCAGGACAACTGGACCGAACTACTGCCTTTTGCAAAAGTAGCCTATAATAAAGCAGTTCACGCTGGCACAGGTTTTACCCCTTTCAGAGTGGCCACAGGGCAAAAATTTAATGCTATGCCTGAGTTACCCTCACATGAACCAGATATACCCTCCTTGAAACAGTGGATCATTTGGCCAGTGGTCCACAAAGCCTTGAATGAAGCCAAGGCTGCCTATAAAGCACAAACTGAAGCAGACAAACAAACTGAACCTAAACCTTATAAAGTGGGGAACAGAGTTTATCTTTCCACCAAGTTTCTAAAATCTTTGCAGCAGTCTAAAAAGTTGGGTCCTAAATGTATTGAGTCTTTTCCCATCATTCATCTTATTAACCCTGTCATGGTGGAATTACAACTCCCTAAGTCATTACGGCAAGTCCACCCCGTTTTCCATTGTAGCTTATTGAAGCCTGAAGTCACCTCTGATCTTTGTCCAGCTATTACCCCTGTTCTGCCCTCTATTATGGTAGAGGGTGAACAACATTTTGAGGTTCAGGAAATTCTTGACTCTAGGAAATTCCATGGGACCACTCAGTACCTGATGGCTTGGAAACACCTCCCCTTCTCACACAATGAATGAGTTCACAAAAAATGTGCATGCCCCTAAATTAGTACGTATATTTCATCAATTGTACCCTGACAAATTTAATTGATCATGTTTCCTTTGTCTCCCCTTCCCTCTTTTGTTTTCTTTCAGGTGGACTTCCTGTTTTTCTAAGGGGGGGTGTGGCATGTCAGGTCCCAGATATTTATTTTTTTAAAAAATTGTTTTATTGAATTTTTACAATTAAACAATCATTATTCAACTCTTGTGCATGACTGTGACCATTTACATATCATCACACTAGTATTCATCTATACTCTATATGTTTTTATTAAATCTACATTCTATTATTTTCCTTTTTTTCTATTTTCGATCCAATTATACCATTTCTCCCATATTACGTAAAAATCCGAATCCATCAATCCTTTCAATTCAAATGTCATTTGATCCATCTCGGCACAATCCAATATCTTTCTAATTATTAAATCTTCAGAGGGTATATTTGAGCTTCTCCAACATTGCGCAAAGGCCAATCTTGCTGCAGTTGTCATGTGTAGAATAATATATGTTGGGTTTTTTTTCATATTACCTTTTCATTATTCCTAGAAGAAACAATTCTGGTGTGTATTCTATCTGGAAGCCTATTACTTATTGTATCCAACTATGTATTTTCATCCAATATTTTTTTGTTTCGGAGCATAACCACCATGTATGAAAGAAGGTATCTTGCTTTTGTCCACATTTCCAAAAATTAGGATTTAAATTTGGATATATTTTTACCAATCTAGAGGGTGCCAAATACCAACGGTAAATCATTTTATATTGATTTTCTTTATATTTTGCCGACCTGGTTAGTTTATAATTTGTATCCCCAATCCTCTAATTCAATATTGTGCCCAACATTTTTTGCCCAGGCTATCATAGTTCCCTTTACTATGTCCTCGGCTCTATCGAATTCTAGTAAATAGTTATAAATTTTGGTTATTAATTTTTCATCCAGGCCAATCAATATTTTATCCAGTGGTTGTGGCTGCATTTCAATTCCATATTAATCTTTATCTTTCGATTATCATGATATTAATTGCAAATATGGCCACCAGTCTATTTTTATTCCCTGTACTTCCAATTCTTGCCTATTTTTTAAATTCCCCTGCATGTCCAGAATTTCATTGTATTTGGCCATTTTGCTTATATCTAAGGTATTAGGATGAATCATTGCTTCCATCATTGAGACCCAGCTAGGAATTTTCATATAATGTTTTTTCTTAATTTCTTGCCATACTTGCATTAGAGCTTCTCGTACTTTATGTTGAAAAAAATATAAATGAGATTTATTCTCTCTGTCCCATAAGAAGGCATGCCATCCAGGTCCCAGATATTTCTACAGGGATGCTGGCATTTTGGGGGGGAGGAAGGGGGGAAGAATGGAGTGGTCTGTATATGAAGTTTCTGTTTCTGTTTCTTGCATTACTGTATTAATCTTTATATGAAGTCTCTGTTTCTATTTCCCTGCAATGATGTAGTGTGGGAGGGTTTGGTTAGCATTACTTTAAATAGCTGGTTTTAAATGAGAAGCTTCAGTTCTTGCCTAGATCTGTTGTTATCACAAACCTTCCAATAAAAGCTCCTTTTGGAACCATTGCAGTTTCAAGAGTCCTGCTTCCTTGGGAAGATTGGAGAGGCAAGACCTTATAATCAGCGTCTTTTAAATCTTTGAAGAAATGCAGATGACAGGCATTATGACAGAGAATGTATGCTACCCGAGTGCCCTCAGATGCCATTGGTTGATGAAGGACTTAATATAATACAGAACAGTGTATCATATCCATATGTAAGCTGTGTGTGCTTGCTTGATCATCTGCCATAAGGGTCAAATTCAATAAAATAAAGGTTTCTGACTCGACAGCAAATATCACTTTATTCTTTGACAACAAAACTGAACACTTCTATTTTCTGGATTTCTTCTTAGTGGGAGAAACTGCAGATGACAGGCAGTGAGCAAAGAAAGATCATATGCTCTGTAACTTTCCATATCATTGCTATCACTTGTGTGGTGTGGTCACTCTATGTGCTCATAGACCGGACTGCTGAAGAAATTAAACATGGAGAATCCACGGGTATGTTACTTTATTTTCTTTCTAACAAAAGGGGATGACAAATCATGACAAATTGCCCCAAATCAGGGAAACATTTTTATATGTTATGCTTGCTTTTATCAAAATTGCTTTATGTGGATTATATGGTATTCCTTTAATGAAAATGATGTATCTCTGTTTTCTCTTGCTATTACTATTTTTATTTTGCCACTTGGTTCTTTCGTTTTGAAATTATGTAATATTACTTTCAGTGTTAATTATCAAACTACAGTAGGACTTGCTCTTCTCCCCCTTTGCAATGGCAATTTGGACACACACTGAATTTACTCAACTTTGGAGCAGATTAAGACAGATTAAGGAACAGCAGTTCATAAGAGAAATATTCACCAAAACTTTCAGTTCTATTGACAAAAAATAGTATCATGTTTCTCCAAAAAGAATGCCGAGTCTTATTTTCTTTTGACCCCCCAGAAAAACGGCCAAGCCTTCTTTTTGGAGGGTTCTAATTATTGACTTACCTCGTGGTGGTAGCACCGACAGCCCTGCCCAGCAGGAGCCCGCTGCTGGCCCACTTCTTCTGCAGCTGCTTGCCGCCACTTGCATGTATCGCCCCGGCCTCTGTTTTGCCTTCAGATCCCTGCTGGAAAGCATCTGCAGCTGATAACAGAACTCCGGATCGATTTGGAGCTCTGTTATCGACTGCAGATACCTTCTGAAAAGCTCTCTTCAGCCGATAATAGAGCTCTGGACCGATCTGGAGCTCTGTTATCAGCTGCAGATAACAGATGCCGACAGGCATCTGAAGGCAAAACTGAGGCTAGGGCGATGGGTGCGAGTGGTGGCAAGCGGCTGCAGAAAAAGGCGAGGCAGGTGTCGGTCGGGGTGTGCGAGGCCTGGTAAGTAGGGCAGCTCCACCACTCTCATCTCCACCCTAGCTTATTTTTTACCTGTGTACCTTACCTTACCCCCTGCATCTGGGGTGAGCGGGGTCTTAGGGCTAATTTTGTAGGTGGGGCTTAATTTGATCACATGCGCTCAAAAACGTAATAGTACTTCTTTTCAGGGTGTGTCATCTTTTTGGAGAAACACGGCAGTTACAAGCTATTTTGTCACATAATTTGTCACTAAGTCTGAAGTTTGCTTGATTAATGTAGTATGGTTTGGTATGGTATATTCTCTTCCTCAGTGAGAAAGGCTAATTCTTCCTCTCACCATTCAGACTGAACCTTTTTCTTCCCACTCAACTAATAATTGGGAAGAAGAGAAAAACTTAAAGCTACAGCACACGTGCCCCCAAAATAGTAAAAAGATCCCATCCCTCTTGTTCTCTGCATAGTTGTTTTCTGACTTGTGGCAATTAAAGGCCCAGTTATTTCTCAGGACTTGTATATGTTTACCTCAAAAAGAATCCAACAGTTAAGTCTGATTTTCTGATCAGACATGCAAAATCTGTGCCAAAATATGAGGGGATGGCAGGGAAAATGTTTTTTGCAGCTTCTATTGTTGGTGTAAAACATACATACCTGGATAAAATTTAATTGGAGATGTCCAACTTAATCTAGTCTGTGGGCCACTTTGCCTACTTATAAGATTGGCACTTGGATTTAAACTTACTGTTTGATCACCGCGGTTCAGAGTCAGAAACAAAGCATAAAATTATCTGCATTATAAGGAGTAATAAGCAAAAATAAAAGGAAAGGAAAAGATAAAAAGGAAAGGATGGAAAATAAGGGGGGTTGGCAGAGAACCCTTGAGAGATTTTGGCTGTTACCATGTACTCTGCTCTGAAGATAACTGAATATGGATGACTATTCTTGAGATCTGTCTCCGGGGGGAATGGGACGCCTGACTGCAGCCAGGTGGGCATGACCATACGAGTGCCACTAGGTGGGCATGGGTGGGTGTGGCCAGGTCGATGTGAAGGATTAGATGCAGCCGGCTCAGCGCAGCTGACTTGGGGCGGCTGGGTGGGCATGGCCAGGTGGGGATTGCCCGTTGGGCATGGCCAGGTGGACTCAGAACAAGTCGTCCAGGGCAACTAGATGTGGAGCCAACTCAGCACCCCGCCAGAACAAAAATCACCCAAAGATGTGCTTGCAAACATGAAGTACGGACACTGCAAAATTTGAAAGGCAAAGGGTGGATTCCCCCCTCCCCCCCAATTAGGTAAAACACTTCCTTTTTCTTTCTGCTTCCCAGGTACCTCTACTAAGTTTGGCTGGGAAGGGAGGGGCTCAAGTACATCGTCACATACTGTGCATAGTTTGTCACATACTGTGCATAGACAATGAAATCTGGTAACATAAAATGTGGCAAAAGCCATCAGCAAACAGCCTTAAAAGGGGCTAGCCACTTCATGTAAGCTATGTTTTGTTTATCTATATTTGTTAGTAAGGATGGTTAAACATTCAGCCATCCAGCCACTGGGAAGGCAAAGTGGGATGGCCTTCCCATAGATATCAAGTTCTCACTTTATCGATCAATTAGAATAGAGCTGGAAGGGATCTTGGAGATCTTCCTGTCTAAACCCCTGCTCCAGCAGGAGACCCTATAGTATCAATTATATTATCCTATAGTATCCTATAGTGTCAAACTGGCAGCTTGCAAGCTGGATGCATCACATACAGGCCACGCCCACCTTGGCTCTACAAAGGCAAAAGAGTCATAATACATCACGTGATGTGATTGAGTTTGGCATCTGTGTCCTATACCATTTAAGACAAGTGACTGTCCATGCAGGATGACACAAGGCTTGGGCTATCACTGTAGTTTTTCATATTCTTATGATTTATGTTCTTATGCTACTCTTGCTTGTAATTGTGGCAGGATGGCCAGATAAGGATGTCTTGCCTGATAAGTCCAAAGGAATTATGTGCATACCCATAAACAAAAGAGACATTTGCCTAGTTTATGGTCAGGTAGACTAACAAACAGGAAAATCAGGATACTACATTTAGTTGGGATTTTTTATGACCTTTTGCCTTAACTGTGGGAAACACCGATAAGGAAGACATAGACCAATAAAGTCTGGAAATCAAAGAAAACAAACTGGTACGTGTTCTATGCACTGTATTTCCCAACACTACATGTGGAAGCAGGGCAAGAAAAGTAAACGGCTGGAATAAGAACTAGGAAAAAATGTTTGGCTTTTATTAAATGCATCGTGGTAATCTAAAAATTTAGTACCCGGATAAAGCATAACACATAGTATATAACTGTAAAAGTAGCTTGCCTCATATTCCAAAAAGAATATCAGAATGTAGAGATGGACGGTGGTATCCAAAATCAAATTGTCAGGGTATTTTTTTTTTTTGGGGTGGGGGGAAGGGCACAGCAAGAATTATGTCAAACTGTACTGAAAATATAAAACATCCACCCTCCCCTCCTGTTTATTCCTTCCTTCTCATTTTCCACCCTCCCCTTCCCCATTTGTGTGGATTTGACCAATGGGAAATGATGAATCCCTTTTCTGATTCAGTGTGATTTCTGCAAATTGATGTACTTTGTGAGGTTTTATAACTCTAAAGAAATGTAGAAGTTACATCCAGCACTCATCATCCTGATATACTCCATGTTGTGAATCAACTTAGCAGAGGAACTTCTCCTGGGAAGCAGAAAGAAAAAGGGAGCGTTTTACCAAATTTTGCGGGGGGGGGGGGGGGGGGATCTACCCTTTGCCTTTCAAATTTTGCAGCTTCCCTACTTCCTATTTGCCAGCATGATTTTTGTTCACCTGGCCATACCCACATGGTCCCGTCCACCAGGCTACGCCCACCCAGCCGCACCAACTCAGCCTCCCAGAGTCATCTGCACCGAGCTGGCTGTACCTAATTCTTCACATCAACATGGCCATGCCCACCCATTCACGCCTACCTGGTGGCACTCAGATAGCCATGGCCACTGAGTCATGCCTACCTGGCTGCAGTGAGTCATCATATACGCTCTCCAGGGATAATTGGAGTGATATACTCACCACAGTAAGAGCTTTACCTTAGCTTCCTGATCTCATTGTAAAGATGTTGTTGGATTTTGTGAAACGGTGGACTTTGGTCTCCAAGCCTAGGGTTATAATTTGGAATGGCTTCAGAATTTATAGCCTGAAAGATAACCAGAACTTTTCACAATAGTATTGGATTCAACCCATATAGAGAGGAGGACACAGTGAGCCTAATTCGAACAAATGTCATGTGATTTGAAAGGGGAACATCTTAATCAAGATACAAGAAAGATGCAGAAATGTACGGATTTTACAAAGAACCTTTAGAATTAGATCAGATATTTTTAAGGAGGGGCGACAAATTAAACAAAATATAGCTAGCTATTGAATTTCAAAATAGAAGAAGATCAAGTAAAAGAAACTATGATAGTATGGTCCAAAAATTTTGGATATATTATAGAATTAGATAAATGGCAAAAACTCTGGGAAAGAAACTATAAATTGACCTTGTCAACAGCCTACAAAGAAAATATTTACAATTTTTTTTAAAAAAGTTTTTTTTATTTTTTAGACAAACATTTAATACATCAGTCATTCCTTCCATGTGACATCTCAGTGTTGTCTCCAAAAATTCTTCTTTTTGTTGTTTCTTCTGTCTTCGTTCTTGCCCATTCTTGCACAATATTCTAATCGTAGCACTTTTTATACATAACTATTGATTTAGTTATTTGTATCTCTTTTCTAACCAATGGTAAAATTGATTCCATATCTTAAAGTATTCTGACTCTTCTCTTTCTTTAATCATCAAAATCAATCTATTCATTTCTGCACAGTGTAAATTTTTTAAAATTACTTCTTCTTCCAAAGGTATTTTCTCTGCTTTCCAGTTTTGTGCATAAACAATTCTTGCAGCTGTTATTACATGTATACTCAAGTAAATATTTTCTTTACTAACTTTTTCAGGGAGGACACCCAGTAATATGAACCTGGTAACTGGTGACATTTCCAACATTTGGCTGATTTATCTTTAAACATTTTTGCCAGTTTCTCATGTGGCATGTGCCATCTATAAAACATTTTATATTGATTTTCTTTATATGCAGTGGACATTGTTAATTTATAATTCCTTTCCCATAATTGTTGCCATTTCTCTAGGTCAATTGAATATCCAAAATTCTTTGCCCAGGCTATCATTGTTTCCTTTACTTGCTCCTCCTCCAATTCAATACCAAGTAAGAATGTCAGGTTCCAAACAGAAGGAAATAAAAGGAGACAAAAACCTGGATGGCTGCTACCTTAGTTTAATCACTTCCTGGCATTCACTGACAATCGCAGATGAAAATCTTGTAAGGGCTACTGCCCTGTGCTTCCCACCACCATTTATCCATTAGTTATCACCACCCACCCAATCATGCACGTGATTAAACTAAGGTAGCAGCCATCCAGGTTTATCTCCTTTTATTTCCTTCTGTTTAGAATCTGACAGACATGTACCCAGGTGTACATGGGCCAAGTGCCCAATCTCCCGGCTGACCAACCAGCTCAGCAAGGCCCTGTAAATATGGGCAGGTGGGACCCGCCGCCTTTGCGAGTGTCATTTGATGGCAGCCCTGGATCTATATAGAGACCATGCGTCCAGTTCAGTGGCCTCTTGGAACCAAGCTGTCAACTGTGGAGCCAGGCTCCGGCATGCATAAGCCTGATGTAAGGTCTTATCTAAATGGTGTACAACCAGTCTCTCAGGCCACCCCTGCATGTTACCAGCCAGCCTTCTAAATTACCTGACATACTCTGCCACAGGCCTCCTCCTCTGTTTTATCTTCAGTAGATCTCCCTCGGCCTGTTGTGCTCCAGTACAGTCTTCAAACCTCTTCTGGAGACCAGATAGAAACAGGCCTAAATCACCCAACTCGGCCGCATGGTCTCTATATAGATCTGCCACCCAGTCTGTCGCCTCCCCTTCCATGACTATTGTTATTGCAATAATCATGTCCCACTGGGAGGTGTACAGACTGCCGTAGTGGTCAAAGTGATTGAGGACCTGGCCTAGAAACAAAGGCACTTTCTCAGGGCTGCCATCAAATGATGCTCGCAAAGGCGGCGGGTCCCACCTGCCCATATATACAGGGCCTTGCTGGGCTGGTTGGTCAGCTGGGAGGTAGGACAGTTGGCCCATATATTCCTGTACCCCTGGCACCTGCGGTTCATATTGATGTGCTGTCAGCCCAGCGTTCTCTGGGACGGGTTTTCATGGGACCCCTAAAACCCCTGGGAGGTCATATGGCCTGCCCTTCCCAGGCAGCCTGGATCAAAGCAGAGGACCTTCTATTCCTTGGGTCCTAAGCTAAGGAGGCAGTCCCACTCCTGGCCTCTGCCACACATTACCTCGGGTCGGCTCTTGGAATCCAGACATTCTCCTATGCGCTGCTTGGAGAGTCCAAGCATGGGTTAATTCAGTCTGACTTGTCATCACTGAGTTGGAATTTCTTCGGCCATGCCTTCCTCTTCCGGCTGAGCCTTAGTTTTTCCAACTCAGTCTGACAGGAAAGACCTGTTTGAGTTGGCTCTTTAATTTAAATTATATTAAATTAGGAAAATTGGCTATTTTTCAAAGAATAAATTGGTTAAATACAAAAAAAAAGCCTCTTGGAAATTGGCTTGGTGTGGCTGAAAAACGGAGCGCAGAGGGTGAGTCAGTGCTGTGCACTCTGTGAGGCAGCAATAAGATCGCTGCGGCAGTGGCCATTGCCACGTGGAATTGGATTGCAGCGAGGATCATCAGGCAGGCATCATTGGCCTCAGGGAGGACCGAGGCTTCGGATTTCCTCCCTTATTGCTGCTGGAGAGTCGCGGATCGCAGGGAGAGAGTGTGCTGATCGCGCGGCCAATAGCCGCCATTTTGCTGGCGGTGGCCATTTTGTTGGGACATACAACGCAGCAAAATATTTACAATTGAAGCAGCTGGGCGAAAATTGGAAGAGATCTGCATTTCAGAAGCCTGAGCATCTACTTATCACAAAAGTAAACTGTATTGTCAGTTTTGTAAAGCATTTTGTGGCCTTTGGAGACAGTGTTACAGGCCTTAGGCCCCTTTAGTTCCTGGGGTGCCCAGATTATTGCTGCTGCTGCCTAATATTTTTTGCAAACAAACCGTTTTGCCAGTTTGGCATAATTAGAGCCCTGAACTGCGCAGTGAGTAAATTTTTTCAGTTTGTCTTACAATTGTTTTTCTGAATCTAACATTCTGTGTTAGTTATGGCAAATAGCAATGATTCTGAGGGGTCTTCACCATCTCAGCCTCAAGCTGAATGTTCTATTCTTAAAAAACCAAAATTAAGATCTAGTAAGCCTTCTACTAACACCCAAGCCAAACATTCTAAATCTTCATCTGCAGCATCTGAAAAGGATGCCCTGAGAAGACAAAAAGCCTTAGAGAAACATTTTGTAAAAACCCAGCAACAGGCTGCAGCTCCTAAATCCCCTGAGGTTTCCAGGGATCAGTGTGAGCCTACTAATGCCTTATCTGCAGATTTACAGACACAGGAGGTATAGGAGGATCATCCTAATTGGTCTCCCACTATACCTCAGGAGTCACATGGATTTCATGCAGTCTCCTATCAGGAAGGATTTGCCTTAGCCACAGCTCAGCCTCCTTCTGATTCTTCTCAGGTGCCTGGCAGGGAGCGTTCAGCGCCATCTGCCACCTTTACACCCACAGCAGAGGGCTTTGCCCTCTGGAGCCGGCACAACAAGGTTTATCCTCAGAATTACGTTATGCCATTGTGCAAACCATTACCCAGGGCATTGATGAGGCGCTGGCACAAAGGGGATTGTTGGCTCCCTTACATCCAGGGCCTTCAAGGCCGGATTTTATGCATCAACATGCACATAGGCATAGGGACTATAGGGAGGACACATGTCATGATTCTCCATCTCTTCACAGTGAGGCTTCGCTGGAAGGAGAGGAGGAATTAGGCGAATTTGAAATGTCTGGTGATGAGGGACTTGGCCAGGATACACTGGCTTGTTCCGTCCTCATCTCTTTAAGACATTATTGCTTAAAGCTAAAATGACTGTTAATCTGGGTCAGAGAGACAGATCTACTGCAGATCCTAAGGACTCTCAGGATCTTTCTGCCAGTCTCTTTATAGAGCAGGTTTCTACTCAGGAAGTTATTCCCTCTCCACATTTTTTTGTAGATGTAATTCAAAGACAATGGGAACATCCTGTCTCTATTCCAGCGCCTAGTGGCATGGATAAAAAGATGTACACAGTGGAAAAGGAGCTTGAGGAACTCCTCCAAATTCCCACAGTGGATTCTCCCTTGACTAATTTGGCTTCTGCTGCCATTCTTCCTTCTGATGAAGTCTGAGGATAGGAAAGCGGATTTGGCTGCACGCAAAACTCATCAGGCTGCAGCTTGGGCAATCAGGTCTGCTACAGTGGCTTCATTCCTTTCCAGAACATCACTTTTATGGTTAAAGCAGATGCAGGCCAGGATCTCCCCAGAGGACATCCGCCTCCAACAAGATCTCAGCAAGCTGATAGCCGCAATGGAATACACAGCCGATGCAACTATTAATGCTGCTAAACTTGCCTCTATTGCTCTGGCGCCTAACATAGCATCCAGACGCTTGTTATGGCTACGCCAATGGCAGGCAGATACCAGGTCCAAGTGGCGCCTGGCCGCAGCCCCCTTTAAGGGACGTCAGCTATTTGGAGAAGTGTTAGACCCCATCCTTGTGGAAGGGAAAGATAAATGGAAGGTTCTGCCTCAGCTGAATAGGAGATATGATAGAAGACCTACTCCTTATTACCGTAGGCTGCCCTTTCGGAATACTGAGGCGGGATTCCCCGCCTCCCAATTCCATAGGCAATATTCCCACGGGCTGGACAGATCTCAGAACAGGTCAGGATTTCGAGACAGATCTCGGCAGCCACAGTCCAGGCAGCCTTACGGGGGTTCTGGGGGATGTCCCTACCGCTATTCCAAATAACTCATGGATTCAAATCCCTATTGGCGGCAGATTAAAGATGTTTGCCGACCAGTGGAGGGATACCACCACGGACGCGTGGGCTTTACAAACAGTAACTCTAGGGTTAACCTTAGAATTTTGTTCCAGACCCCCTCGTCGCTTCATTCAATGTCTGGTGTCCAGGGAGGCCTCCAAGAAAGCCATGATGGAGGCTGAAATTCAGCACTTGCTGGACATAGAACCGGTACCAGTTGGGCAAAGAGGTTTGGGGTTTTACTCTGTATTCTTTCTAGTTCCCAAGAGCTTGGGCGACCAAAGGGCAATCTTGAATTTAAAGGACCTCAATGTTCACATAAAATATAAGAGGTTCAAAATGTAATCCATTCGATCCTGGGTGACCTCAGGCAAGGAGATCTTTTGACATCGATAGATCTCAAGGAGGGTCACCTCCATGTGCCCATAAGGATATCCCACAGGAGGTTTCTCAGGTTTGCTTTCGCAGGCCGCCACTGGCAGTACCGGGCCCTTCCCTTGGGCCTCTCCTCAGCACCACACACCTTCACCAAATTACTGGACGTGGTAGCGGTGCGTCTGAGGACCCATCCCATCCGCCTACAGTGTTACCTCGATGATGTTCTGATCCAGTCATCGTCTTTCAGGCAGGCAGAACTGGATCTGCAACTCACGATCCAGACTCTTCAGGATCACGGCTTCTCAGTAAACTGGGAGAAAAGCCATCTGATTCCGTCCACCAGGCTTATCCATTTGGGGGTGGTGATCAATACTCAGTTGTTTCAGGTTTTCCTGTCTCAAGAACGAAGGGACAGTATAAGAGAGATGGTAATGCAGGTTCAGGCGTCAGACTCAGTACCCCTACTGCTTCTTTCCGAACTATTAGGGAAAATGATTTCTTGCTTAGCAATAGTTCCCTGGGCTCGTTTGCATACCAGAGCTTTATAGTGGCTCCTTCTCCCCAGTCAGAGGTCAGGGTGCAGCAACTCACTGTGCAGGATTAGGGTTCCTCCCAGACTGGTCCTAACATCAGATGCCAGTCTCTTTGGCTGGGGGGTGCACCTGAAGGCCCATGTGATACAAGGGCGGTGGTCTCAACAAGATCTACGCAATGATATCAACTGGCTGGAGCTGAGGGCGGCCTATCTGGTGCTCCGATATTTTCAAACCGAGTTGTTGAATCAGCACGTTCTTCTGTTAACGGACAATGTCACTGCCAAGGTACATGTCAACCGTTAAGGGGGCACTCGCTCCAAGCTCCTCATGTGCAAGGCGAGGAAGTTGTGTCTCTGGGCAGAACGGCATCTACTGTCCTTGCAGGTGGAACACATCGCCGGGACGTCCAACTCAATGGTGGATTGGTTAAGCTGAACGACAATAGACCAGTCCGAATGGCATCTTCACCCAGATTTATTCCACCTCATCACAGTTCATTTCGGGACCCCGACTCTGGACTTGTTCACCACTCCCCAAACCACTCAACTGCTTCAGTTTTTCGCCAGGTTTTGGACTCCGGCGGCTGAGGGGATCAACGCCCTTCATTGCCTGTGGCTGACCAAACTGCTCTATGCCTTTCCTCCATCCCTTTACTCCAGAAAGTGATCAGGAAAATCTTGGAGGAAGAGGCAGAAGTGTTGTTAGTCGCTCCATATTGGCTGAGACGTCCATGGTTCGCTGACCTGATGTCACTATTGATATCTCGCCCCTGGATATTACCACTGCACAAGGTCGCCCTCAGTCAGGGGACCCTTCAACATCCAGACCCTCAGTGGCTCAAGTTGGCCGTTTGGCACTTGAACGGGAGACTCTCCGGAAGGAGCTTTATTCCCCTGAGGTAATCTCCACCATTCTGGCATCTAGGAAAGAGTTGACAGTCAGGATTTACGATGCCACCTGGGCGTCGTTTTGTCCTTGGTGCACTAGGGTCAGTCTGGTACCAACATCCGCGACTGTCCCACAGATCCTGGATTTCCTGCAACAAGGCCTGAAAAAGAGACTGTCCACTAATATGCTTCACTGACAGGTTGCAGCTCTGGTGACCATTTTATCAGGTGAGAGGCCTGTTCCACTCTTCCATCATCCAAAGATCTGCAGCTTTTTGAAAGGAGCTGCCAACTTGTTACCGCCAATAGTCCATAGGTACCCGACCTGGGACCTGTCATTGGTTTTGCAAGCACTCACCTTACCTCCTTTCGAGCCCTTGTGGACTACTACACTTAGACTATTTACCTTTAAAGTTGCCTTCTTAGTGGCGATTACATCTGCACGTAGGATATCTGAGCTGGCGGTGCTTTTAGTGCACCAGGACTTATGCATTTTTCACCCAGACCATGTCATTCTTCGTTTGGACCCTACCTTTGTGCCAAAAATAAATTCCTGGATCTCCTGTGCACTGCTTGGAGAGTCCAAGCAATGGGTTAAAATTTAGCTTGGTTGGCCAGAGACTGGGTTGAATTTGCCTAGCCATTCCTCTTTCTCTCATGAGCCTTCAGTGTTTCAACTCAGTCGGCCTAAAGAGACTTGCTTTAATTTCTCCGTGTTAGAAAAATTCCTTAAAATTATTTAAAATATTCTGCCAGCCACAGAAGAAACCCTCTTTCTCCCTTTTCTCTTAAAACTTAACACTAACAGCCTGAGGTGTTTTGCAGCGACCGCCAGGAGCTCTGTGGAGCTAATTAGCTCTGGAGCTAATCTTTTGCCTCAGGGGCCGATCCTAATTGCTGCCACTAACAGCACAAAAGGAGGCGATCCTTTTAAAGGCAAATTCGACTCTTAACAGCTCAGAAACGCAGCGAAAAGCCTCAAATGCTTCAGAAAAGCCTCAAATGCTTCAGAAAACATTGTGGGATCCTTAATTAGCAGTCCTTCTTTATCAGAAACACAGCAAGGAGCCACGTGAGTTTGGTGATCGGGCCTAGCATTTCTGACTGATTACTGCTATTGCCTCATAGTGTTATTAGAGCTGGTCATTGAGCAGTCTCATGCTTAATCCCTAACAGCAGTGGAAAATTGCGCTTACAAACTGTTGTGTCAGTTTGGCGCCATATTTACCAATACTGGAGTGAGGAATAACATCATTATTATAATCATTGTCCTAGTAAGCTCTTCTGATTGAATTGCCTTTTTTTCTTGTCATTCCAAGATGGCGGATCGCAGCTCCTCTCACTCCAAAAGCACTGCATCCCATTCTTCTGCTAAGTCTTCAGATGACAGTAAGGCAATTGGGGCTCAGCCTGGGCCTTCCACCAGATCCAAGGCCTCTTCTTCCACAGCTGTTGATAAGGATGCAGAAAGAAGGCAAAAAGCCTTAGAGAACAATTTGCAAAGGCAAAAAAGCAGGCAGAAGCCTCCTTAGGCCTAGGCCTTGTCATTGTTCACCCAGAGCCTAATATCCATCCAATTCAGGATATACCTCCTTCTGCTTCAAACGAAGATAGATTGAATTGGTCTCCAGATATTACCACAGATCCTCCAACTGAATTAATTGAGAGTGCTGTGGAGGTTATTCCCATATCAGAACAGGGCTCATCTGATCAGGGGGTCATTCCAGTACCTAGGAGGTCAGCTCCTTCAGCTACTTTCACCCCTACAGTGGTGGGGCTCTGCCCTGAGGTAAACCAGGCCCCTGTTCTTTCCCAGGAACTCTACCAGATGTTAGCTCAGACCATTGCCCAGGGCATAGACTCTGCCCTGCTTAGAAGGGGCATTCCTGCTCCCGACTCAGCTGGTACTCCCAATGTACACCAGGCCCACCAGAATAGGGTTTATTCCCGGGCCCCTCCCTCATGATTCTCAGGGCAGTGGATGGTCTTATACTGGGGAGGAGGAAGAATTCGCAGATCATGATCTTTCTGAAGATGAAAGCAGATCTCCAGACAAACCAGCCTTCACTGGCCTTTTCAACCCTAGCATGTTCAAGACCTTGTTATACAAGGCCAAAACCAGGGCCAATCTAGGGGTTGTGGCTGGGGCATCTGACCGCTCAGCTGAGCAGGATCCCCATGCTCGATTATTTACAGAACCGGTCACTACCCAGGACGCTGTTCCTTCTCCCAGATTATTCATAGACATTATCAAGAAGCAATGGCTTCAACCTGGGTCCTTGTCTAATCCCAGCGGATTAGACAAAAAGATGTACACTGTAGAACAGGAGGTAGAGGACATGCTTAAGTTGCCTACAATAGATACTCCCTTTGCCAATCTAGCATCTTCCAATATTCTCCCCTCAGACTCTGCAGAAGGGCTGAGGACCAAGGATAGGAAAGCTGAGATGTCAGTTTGTAAGACACATCAAGCAGCTGCCTGGGCGATCAGATCAGCCACGGCAGCTTCCTTCTTTAATAGAACCTCCCTCCTGTGGCTGCGCCAAATGCAGGCAAGGGCTCCCCATGGAGATGTCAGATTACAACAGGACATCAACAAATTAATTGCTGCAGCAGAATACTCTGCTGATGCAACCCTTAATGCGGCTAAGTTCGCTTCCAGGGCCCTGGCTTCTAACGTGACTTCTAGACGATTATTATGGCTTCGCCATTGGCAAGCCGATATGAAATCCAAATGGAAATTGGTGTCTGCTCCTTTTCAGGGCAATAATCTTTTTGGTGATGTTTTAGATCCCATTTTGGTAGAGACCAAGGATAAAAGAAAGGTACTTCCCCTGTCTCACAGGAGGACAGACAGGAAATACTCTCCATACCAGGCAGTCCTTTCGTGGGGTGGAGGGCGGTTATTCCGCCCCTCCGCCCCAGCCTATCAGAGGACTTACCCTCCAACTTCAGACCAATCCCAGGATAGGGCTCAGTTCAGGGACAGATCTAGACAACCCCAGTCTAGGAGACCCTTTCGAGGGGCCAGTGGTAGACCTTACCGTAGGTCCAAATGACTCCCAGTCACACATTCCCATTGGAGGCCGCCTCATGAGGTTCTCAGCCCAAGGGAGCTCATCACAACCGATGCCTGGGCTCTGCAAACCGTCCGGCTCGGTCTCACATTGGAGTTTTCATCCCTCCCTCCAAGGAGGTTTATCTCTTGCACTCTTCCCAGGGATGCCACCAAGAGGTCTCTGATGGAAGCCAAGATCCTTCATCTACTTTCCATCCAGGCAATAGAATCGGTGCCTGTCTCGCAGAAGGGTCTCGGTTTCTATTCAATCCTCTTTCTGGTTCCCAAGAAATCGGGGGGTTGCAGGGGAATACTAGATCTAAAAAGACTCAACAAAAACATCAAATACAAGAGATTCAAGATGCAATCCTTAACCTCTATTCTAAATTGCATCAGACAGGGGGATCTGCTTACATCCATAGATCTAAAGGAAGCCTACCTGCACATACCAATTAGGATTTCACACAGGAAATATCTCAGATTCTGTTATGCAGGGCAAAACTTCCAATACAGGGCCCTTCCATTCAGCCTATCCTCTGCCCCCAGGATGTTCACAAAGCTCCTGGACGTGGTGGCAGCCCATCTGCGAACTCGCCCAATCAGGCTTCAATGTTACCTAGACGACATTTTGATCCAATCTTCATCCATCAGGCAGGCAAGACAGGATTTGTCAGAGACTGTTCAGGCTCTGCAACTTCACAGGTTTTCAGTAAATCTAGAAAAGAACCAGTTAATTCCATCCCATTCTATCCTTCATTTAGATGCCTGGATAGACACAGTCAGTTGCCAGGTCTTTCTATCACCAGAACGTCTAGTCAGCATACGGGCCTTGATACATCGGGTCAGGTCAGCCAGGTCTGTCTCCCTCACAGTATTGTCCCAGTTGCTAGGGAAAATGATTTCATGTCTGGCCATCGTTTCTTGGGCAAGGTTACATTCCCGTACCTTACAATGGCTCCTCCTACCGAGCCAACGAGGAGGCATCAGTCACTCCACAACAAGAGTCAGAGTGCCTCCAAAGGTTCTTCAGTCCCTGAACTGTTGGACATCACCTATACTAGAGAAAGGCTGTCTCTTCAAGGAACCGCCACGTCTAACACTAACTTCAGATGCCAGTCTATTCGGCTGGGGGGGCTCACTTGGGTTCCCAGATGGCACAGGGCAGATGGTCACCACAGAATCTGTTACACGACATGAATTGGTTGGAACTCAGAGCTGCCCACCTAGCTCTCCGTCATTTCCACCTCTCACTGACCAACTGTCACATGTTGCTGTTAACCGACAATGTGACCGCCAAGGCACATGTGAACAGGCAGAGAAGCACCTGGTCCAAGGACCTGATGTCCGAAGCAGCGAGCCTCGGCCTCTGGGCGGAATCACACCTGCTCTCCCTCCAAGCGGAACATATTTCAGGCGCACACAACGAACAAGCGGACTGGTTGAGTCGAACAACCGTCGACCACTCCAAATGGCGTCTCCATCCAGACCTGTTTCACCAACTGACGACCAGGTTCGCCCAACCATGCGTGGATCTGTTTGCAACGCCAAAGAACACTCACCTACCACGGTTCTTTTCCAGATTTCTGACGCCAGGGGCAGAAGCAACAGACTACCTTCGGGTGCCCTAGCCTCGAGGCCTTCTATATGCATTTCCTCTGACACCTCTACTACCAAGGGTCATCTGGAAGCTTCTGGACGAGTAGACAGAAATTCTGTTGGTGGCTCCGCACTGGCCCAGAAGGGTTTGGTTTGCGGACCTAGTGTCACTGTCAGCATCCCGCCCGTGGAGAATTCCTCCAGACAGGATTGTTCTAAGCCAGGGGGCAGTTCAACATCCTGAGCCCCAGTGGCTCCAACTGACCGTCTGACGATTGAGCGGGAAATCCTGAGGGATTCCAGATTCTCAAGCGAGGTCGTTTCCATCATCCAGGCGTCTCGTCGTCCGTCTACCACCAGGATTTACGACGCCACTTGGTCAACTTTCTCTAGCTGGTGTCAAAAATTGCACATTCCTTCCAGGGCAGCTTCTCTTCTGGACGTCTTGAGTTTCCTACACTCAGGATTCAAACGGGGACTTTCTGCCAACACGCTCCGCAGACAGGTGGCCGCCTTAGCGACTATTCTACAGGGAGAGGGTCCTATCCCTCTCTCTCAACACCCCAAGGTGAGGAGTTTTCTTCGGGGGGTTTCTAATTTACGGCCTCCTCCAGTCCATAGGTATCCTTCCTGGGACTTGCCTCTCGTTCTGCAAGTACTCACGTCTGCTCCGTTCGAGCCCCTAGGATCCGCCAGCCTCAGAATACTTACCTTCAAGGTCGCCTTCTTGATAGCAATCACATCCGCAAGAAGGATCTCCGAACTGGCGGCACTGTCGGTACGTGGAGATCTATGCATCTTTTACTCCGACAGGGTGGTCCTCAGGTTGGACCCGACTTTCGTACCAAAAGTCAATTCTTGGTTTCACAGGGCTCAGGAGGTGGTTTTATCTAACTTTTGTCCTGACCCAGCACATCCTAGAGAATGACGTTGGCAACGCTCGACGTTCGTAGGCACTCTGCAAATATATTGACAGGACCGCAACATTCAGGAAGTCTGAATCACTATTTGTATCATTCCAGCCTACTGCCATGGGGAAGAAAGTTACCCCATCTACAATTGCGAGATGGATCAAAGCTTGCATCGCAATGGCTTACGAACATCAATCTACTCCAGTGCCTAGAAACATCACTGCGCATTCAACTCGTAGTGCTGCCACCATGGCAGCCTGGGCTGCTCAGGCTTCCATATTGGAGATCTGCAGGGCTGCAACTTGGGCTTCTCCCACTACCTTTATCAGAAATTACAAGTTGGACGTTTTTGCCTTGGCCGAGGCTTCGTTTGGCAGAAGAGTCCTGCAGCAGGTTCTACCAGGCGAACGACACCTGGACCGCTTGGACTCCCGCCCTGGGGATACTTAGCTTGGGTATATCCCATTGCTTGGACTCTCCAAGCAGCGCACAGGAGATTGAACATTGGAGCTTACCTGAATGTTCAATCTATGTGCGCTGCAGGAGAGTCCAACCCCGCCCTACTGTAGCGGTCCAGCATCCAACACCTAGTTATAGTGGACTTATTCTATCATCATTGCTACGTCTTCTACAGACCTCTTCGATGAAACACTGAAGGCTCATGGGAGAAAGAGGCGTGGCTAGGCAAATTCAACCCAGTCTCTGGCCAACCAAGCTAATCTTTAACCCATTGCTTGGACTCTCCTGCAGCGCACATAGATCAAACATTTAGGTAAGCTCCAATGTTCATTCCACAGGACACAGGAGGTCATTCTACCGGACTTTTGTCCGGGGATGAAATGTAAAATGTGTTACTACCGGTTATGTGGGCGTGACTTGGTGGTGTGTGTGTGTGTAATGGGACTGGGTGGGTGTGGCCAACTTTTTTTTTTTACTTTTCAAAGCATTTTTTCTAATGCTTTGAAAAGCCTCTGGTGATCAGGCAACTTAGCTGGGATTGTCAGAGACTTTTCAAAGCATTTTTTAACCACCTCTTCAGCGAAGAGGTTGCAGAAAAAATGCTTTGAAAAGCCTCTGAGCGTCCCAGCTGAGCCGTGTAATCATCAGAGGCTTTTTTTTTAACTTTTAAAAGCATTTTTTCGTCGGAAGAGGTTGTAGAAATGCTTTTAAAAGTAAAAAAAAAAGCCTCTGAT
Source organism: Ptyas mucosa (assembly GCA_012654045.1). Classification (NCBI taxonomy): domain Eukaryota; kingdom Metazoa; phylum Chordata; class Lepidosauria; order Squamata; family Colubridae; genus Ptyas; species Ptyas mucosa. Next base: position 3,548,651 of record WNWU01000125.1, read on the forward strand.
GATCGTGCGACTCAGCTGAGCATGGTGTGTGGGGGGGGTCACAGGGATTTTTGCTACTGGTTCTCCAAACCACCCGCCACCATCGCTACCAGATCGAGCGATCCGATCCGAACCGGGAGCATTTCACCCCTGCTTTTGTCCCAATCCAAAACATCTGAGGGAAAAGCGCTGGCATACGTCAGATGTTCGCCAGGCTTTGAAAAGATACATTAAGTGGACAGCACCTTTTATGCAGACAGAGGCCTTATTCACGTCATTCCAGCCCGCTTCAATGGGGAAAAAGGTATCACCATTTACCATTGGACTTTGGCTCAAGGGGTGTATTGAATTAGCTTATAAACAACAAGCTCGTCCTGTGCCCCATTGCATCACGGTGCACTCTACTCGAAGTGCTGCCACCACAGCGGCCTGGGCTACGCAGGCATCGATTTTGGAAATTTGCAGGGCCGCCACTTGGGCTTCTCCTTCTCCGTTTGTGAGGAATTACAAACTGGATCAGTACGCATCTGCTGAAACAGCGTTTGGGAGGTGCATCTTACAGAGAGTCCTACCGGCCAAGGGGACCCTGGACCAATCTGCTTCCCGCCCAACTTCAATTTAGCTTGGGTATATCCCATGCTTGGACTCTCCAAGCAGCGCACAGGAGAATGAACGTGGGAGTTGCCTTGAACGTTCCTTCTATGTGCGCTGAAGGAGAGTCGAATCCCACCCTGGTTTGTGATGGTCTGGGGTCCAGAAGTGGTCGTTCTTCAATTTGGACTGCGTCTTCTCTGTTTCCAGTTTCGTTGGGAAAAACTGAGGCTCAGCCGGAAGAGGAAGGCATGGCCAAAGAAATTCCAACTCAGTGATTACAAGTCAGACTGAATTAACCCATGCTTGGACTCTCCTGCAGCGCACATAGAAGGAACGTTCAAGGCAAGTCCAACATCTTCTGGAGCACTTCAATGGTCTGGTTTCTCAGTGCTGTGGAGTAACTCCAGTCATCATCCTCGGAGATTCGTCTCTCTCTCCATTGAGTGAAGTGTTGTCCCGAAGGTGTGAGTAGTGGTCCAGGAAGTGGCCGCCCTCGATGGTCTGCTGTCTTGGTGTCAAGCCACCAATCTCTGGAATCATCTTGCTGTGCCTCTACCGCTACTTTCAGCTTCTGCCCAGTGAGCTCTTCCCACCTGACCTGTCCTTTGGCCTGACCGTGGCCACAGACTCCTCTGTAGAAGAAGAGGTCTCAAGCACAGTAGCTTCGGTTGGAGCTATTGACTCTTCAAGGTCAGCTGCCTCTAACCTGGCACCGTGCCCTCAGCCACTGAAAAGAAATGAGCCCTAACAAATCTGTCAGGTTCCAAACAGAAGGAAATAAAAGGAGACAAACCTGGCTACCTTAGTTTAATCACTTCCTGGCACTCACTGACAATCGCAGATGAACATCTTGTTAGGGCTACTGCCCTTTGCTTCCCACCACCATTTATCCATTAGTTATCACCCACCCACCCAATCACTCACGCTGCTCCCTCCCATGTAACCCGGAAGTTGGCTTATGTTTAATTCTTGAGTATTTACAACCAGCATCTAAACAGTTAATCCAATTGTTATTTCCGGCTGGCCATGATGATGTCATCTTCCAGCTATTCCCTTCCATCAATCCTATCAGTTCCTGGGAGGCTCGATGAAGCAGAAACGAGGTTTGTGCGTTCCTCCCCCACAAGAATGGCAGCTCCATGCCAACAGTGTGCTGGAGCTGACAAATTATAGAATATTTTTATTAATTTATCCTCTGTTACTGTGAGTATCCTATCCAGCTCTGTCTTTTCTAAATAGAAACCATATAATTTAGCATCTTTTTCATATCTTGTTTGTATCTGCATGTACATATATCAATCCGTCTCAATCCCCTGTTCTTCCAGTTCTCGTTTCCCTTTCAGTTCCCCCTTATCTGTTAATAAATCCTTGTATCTAACAATATTTCCAAAATTAAAAACATTTGGATGTATTAATGCTTCCATTGTTGATAACCATATTGGTATTTTCACGTAATATTTGTCTCTAACCTTCTCCCATACCAATAACAGTACATTCCTTATATAATGTCTGTGAAAGTACGTATGTATCTTTTTCTACCATACCACAAAAATGCATGCCATCCCAGTTGTAAATCATGGCCTTCCAATGTTAGTAGCCTTTTTATTACTTAATTCAACCCATTCCTTCAACCATGTCAATGCTGCTGCCTGGTAATATTATTCCCAATTCGGCAGTCCAAATCCACCGTGTAATCTCGTGTCTTGAAGAATTGTTATGCTTATTCTTGCTTTTTTCCCTTGCCATATAATTATCTTATTAAGATGTTGAAAATAAGTTTTTTCAATTTTTATCAGTACTGTCTGAAATAAAAATAATAATCTTGGTAATGTATTCATCTTTATTATTGCAATTTTTCCCATAAGTGATAGTTGAAGATTCTTCCACTTCTCAAAATCTTTCTCAATTGGTTGTTTTAATCTATAATAATTGTCCTCTTTTACCGTTACACAACTTGAGGTTAAGTATACTCCTAGGTATTTAACTCTTTTCTAAATTCTCTTTTATCTCTCTTTTTTGCTTTTCTGTAATATTTTTCACCAAGATTTTTGTTTTATCTTTATTTATTTTTAGGCCAGACACCTTTCCATTACTCTCTATTTGTTCTAGTAATTTAGAGCCTGTTATTTGTGGTTCCTCTATGATGAATACTAAATCATCTGCAAAAGCTTGCAGTTTGTACTCTTCTTTTTTAATTTTCATCCCTTTTATCTCTTCATTTTGCCTAATGTTTCTATTTAAAACTTCTAAGGTCTAAATAAACAACAATGGTGATAGAGGACATCCTTGTCTAGTGCCTTTTCTGTCATTTCTCCATTCATCATTATCTTAGTGGATTGTCTGTTATAAATCATTTTTATAGTATTTATAAATTTCTCCCCAAAATCCATTCTCTGCAATTGTTTTATCGTAAATTGCTAGTTCACATTATCAAAGGCTTTTTGCACATCCAAAAACATCATCGGCATTTGCTTTTCTGAGTGTGTCTCATAATACGCCAAAGTATTCAAAATTATCCTCATATTGTCTCTAATTTGCCTTTTTGGTAAAAATTCATTTTGGTCCATATGAATATATTCATTTAATAATTTTTTTAAGTTATTCGTCATTATTGAAACAAAAATTTTACAGTCCACATTTAACAACAAAATCGGTCTATAATTTTGTGTCCTCTTTAGGTATAAGTGTTACATAGGCCTCCCTCCATGAGTCTGGCATTCTTGCCTTCATTAAAAGCTCATTAAATAATTCCAACATTATATTACTCATCACTTCTTGTAATATTTTATATAATTCAGCTGGTAAACCGTCTGGTCCTGGTGCTTTCCCATTTTTTTGTCTTTTTATTGCTTCTGTTAATTCCATCATTGTTATTCTTTCTTGTAACATTCCCTTATATTGTTCTGTTATTTTAGGTAAATCTGATTTTTCCAAATAATTTATTATCTCTTCCTCTGGAATTTTCTCTTGAAAGTAAAGTTTTTCATAATATTTTTGAATTACTTTCTTCTTTTCTTCATTTCTATAATGTAAGTGTTTTATAATTTTCTTCTTCTCTTTTTTTAATTTATATGATAGCTACCTTCCTGGTTTGTTTACATTTTTTAAAAAGTTCTATTTAGTTGCTCTTAATTTATTTGCTAATGATTCCTGTTCATTTAAATTTATTTCATGTTTTTTCAATTCCATCAACTTCTTAATTTTTTTATTTTGAACATCTTTTTGGAATTCTTTCTCTAAATTCTTATAATTGTCTTCCAGTCTTATCTGTTTTTGCTTTTTCTTTTTATTCTTTTTTCCCCAAATACATTATTGCCAGACCTCTAATATAAGCTTTCATTATATCCCATACATTCTGATGTGTCCTCTTTTTTATTTATTTTAAAGAAAAATTCTAGTTCTTTTCCCATAAACTGCTGGAAGTCCTTTTCATTTAATATTGTTGCGTTCAAAGTCCATTTTGTCTTTTTCTTTTGTCCTTTTCATATTATTGTCATTGGGCTATAGTCCACCCAAATATTTGAACCAATATTTACTTCTTGAATTGTCTATAAATTCTGTTGACATCCATATTATATCTATCTTCGACCAAAATAAATATCTATTTGAATAGAAAGTATATTGATTCTCTTTCAAATGTTTTTGTCTCCAAATATCTTGAATGCTCAATTCTTCTATCATTATAAAAAAGGATTTCGGCAATGTTCTTCTAGATTTTTTATTTGTCTTGACTGTTTTATAATCCAAATCTATATCTGTTACATCATTGAAATCACCCATTATACATACATATTCATAGTCCAATTCTAAAATTTTCCTGTGTAATCTCAGATAAAATTCTTCTTGCTTTTCATTTAGTGCATATACTGCTATCAAAAGTATTAGTTTAAAGTTCATTTTTATTTCCAGCATCAGAATCCTGCCTTCTTCGTCTTCAAAAAGTAATTTAGATTCTAATTTTTCTTTAATATACAACACCACTCCTCTTTTACTTTGTTATATCAATGATGTAAATAAAACTCCTAACTTTGGATATTGTAGTAATTTTAAATGTTGTTTTCTAATATGTACTTCTTGTAGACATATAATGTCCATCTTCAAAGTATTTAATTTGGTTAAAGTTCTATTTCTTTTTATCGCCGCATTCAGTCCATTTACATTTAGTGATATTGCTTTAATTTCATCTTCCATGTTTTACTTGTTACTAGTTTTTAGTTTCATCGCCCTTGTTCCATTGGATCCTTGGATCTTGCCCTTTCTCTTAATGCTCTTTCTTCTTTTGCTTTTTCATCTTTGTCTTTCTCTTCATATTTCTGCTTTGTCTTTCCTACTGCTCCCAAATCTTCTTCTAATGGTCCACAAAATTGTTGGTAGAATAATTTTGCTTTTCTAATAGAATCAAGTCTATGTCTTTGTTCTTGCCATGTCACCAAGATTCCTTCAGGTATTAGCCATCTGAAACCTTTGGATATTA
>WNWU01000125.1:3573189-3583960 GCA_012654045.1 Ptyas mucosa
GTGGAGGAGCTGCTCCGGGATGACTAAAGGGCCAGGCCTGTGACTACCACAGCTCTGGAATATGGGACTGGCCCGTGGTGGGGCTGGAAACCTCTGGCATAGGGGGTGGCATGTGCAATGTGCAACTTTGCAGGTAGTGCAATGTGAAAAAAGGAGTGCAGCCCTCGTTGGCCGGAATGAGGTAATGGTGCTGTTGAGCTCAGGGGGTGGGAGGGAGGGGGCGGCACAAGCGGGCTGAAGCATTGGTGGCGGTGGCTGGAAGGTGTGGGACCAAAGTGCTACTTGCATTTCGCTTTCACCACAATATATTTGCGCCAGCTGGTGGTGCCAAGGCAGCCCTTGTCTCCTGTTGCTTGGGGCTTAGAGCAGGAAACCGCATCTAAGAAGCACTACAGCTTTTTTCCATTTTATCATTTGTTCCCTACATTACAGTACATATCTGTCCTATTTTAAATTTAATCAGCATCAACATAGAATCTTAACCAGTGCACCATTATTTTTTCCACAACATAATAAAGGCAATGCAGCAAAGAAAGCAAAGCTAACAAATCTCAGTTCCTCTGCTTCATGCTAAATTTCTTTTAAGAATTTATACTCATTCCCATTTTAAATGTATAGGCATATTCATGCCTGAGATTTATCCAGCAATCCAATACAAAGAGAAACCTTTAAAGCCCGGTGTTTCTAAATCTTTGTTTTTAAATCACACAGGCAAAAGAAAGCAAATAGAGGACTTGGGGAAAGTAATGGTTGGAGGGGAAAATCAATGAGAAAAACAGAGATGTCTGGAAAGGGGTGGCCGATGTAAAAAATAATAATTTTATTGTTAGATATAAGGACTTATATCTAACTCATGGGAACAGTGGATAAATTAATTTTAAAAATCTGTAATTTTTTACTAGGCATATAACTGGAGGAGGAGCAAGTAAAGGAAACAATGATAGCCTGGGCAAAGAATTTTGGACATTCAATAGATCTAGATAAATGGCAACAGCTATGGGAAAGGAATTATAAATTAACAATGTCCACTGCATATAAGGGAAATCAATATAAAATGTTTTATAGATGGCATATACCCCCTGAGAAACTGGCAAAAATGTTTAAAGACAAATCAGCTAAATGTTGGAAATGCCACCAGTTGCCAGGTTCTTATTACCATATGTGGTGGACATGTCCAGAAGCAAAAAATTATTGGAATACAATTAAGATATAGCTGGAAGAAATAATACAACAACATATTGATTTAAAACCATAACTGTTCCTATTGGGTATCCTGCCAGAAAAAATTAGCAAAGAAAATATCTATTTGGTTATACATGTAATAATAGCTGCAAGGATTGTTTATGCACAACACTGGAAAGCAGAGAGAATACCTTTGTAAGGAGAAGTAATTAAAAAAAATATATTGTGCAGAAATGAATAGATTGACTTTGATGATTAAAGAAAGAGAAGATTCAGAATACTTTATGATATGGAATCAATTTTACTATTGGTTAGAAAAGAGATACAAATAAATAAATAGTTTTTTTAAAAAAGTTTTTTATTTTTATTTTTTATCAACATATTCAAATGTACAGTCTTTTGTCCATCATTAATCTTTATTCATTCATCTTATTCTTTAATTTCCATTTACTAATTAGTTGTTCGGGTCTGCTTTTCTACCATCTCCTTCCTTTATTTAATACCTTTCCTTTTCTTCCCTTCTCTCTCCTCTTCTGTTTCTTTCTACTTTCCTCATTCCTCCTCTCCTTCCCTTTTCTACTTCCTCTCCTCTTTCCCCTCTCCTCTCTTCTTCCTCCCTTTCTTACCTTCTTTCCTCCTCTTTCCTTCTTTCTTCCCCTCCTTTTCCCATTCTTCTTTTCTTCTCTTCTCACCTCCCAATTCTCCTCCCTCCCACTCTTTACTCCTCTCCCCTTTTCTACTCCCTTGTTGTTTCCTTTTTCAATTCAATCTGAGATGGTATTCGAGCAGCCCCGATTTCTATTCACATACATCTTCATTTCAAATTCCTTTTTTACTTTATAATTATATCTCTTCTTACATTCCTGTACATTATTAATCAATCCATGTGTCATCTGGGTATAGCATTTTTGTGCCCTCATTCTTCATAATTTATCATCATTTCTTAATACATACATTTGTCTTTCCTTTTTAATTAAATTTTAATATACTACAACCTAATCATCCCAAAGTCCTTATCTTTACCATGTTTGTTGTCTTTACTCATTTTCTATCCATCAATAAAATTTTCCCCATATGTTATAATACTCTGACTCTTCTTTCCCTTTAATTGCCAATGTCAACCTATTCATTTCTGCACATTCCAATATTTTCTTAATGACCTCTTCCTTTGTAGGAATTTTTTCTGCCTTCCAATTTTGTGCAAATACAATTCTTGCCGCTGTTATTACATGTATTATAATACCCAACAGGAACAATTCTGGTTTTAAGTCAATATGTTGCTGTGTCATTTTCTGTAGCCATATTCTAATCTTTGCCTAATAGTTTCTCGCTTCAGGACATGTCCATCACATATGATAATATCCTGGCATCTGATGACATTTCCAACATTTAGCTGATTTGTATTTCTCAACACAATCCATTCTTTTATCCAAGATAATGCTGCTGCTTGATAATAGTTCCCAGTTTGGTAATCCAAATCCTCCTCTTAGTCTTGCATCTTATAACATTTTCATATTAATTCTTGCTTTTTTTAAGTAAATTAATAGTTATGTATAAAAATGCCATGATCAGAATATTTTGTTAGTGATGAATTGTTGTAATTGATTCGATGAGAACAAAGACAGAAGAAATAACAAAAAGAAGAACAATTGGAGACAAGACCGAGATGTCACATGGAAGGAATGACTGATGTATTAAATGTTTGTTTGTTTAAAAAAAATAAACTTTTTTAATAAAAAAATAATTTTAAAAAATCACAATCAAAGGGGATTTGGGCAGCTAATGCTGGAAAAATGAGTTTTGGAAAGCACCAGCTGGGTACAAAAAGAGGAAGGGGTCCTTTTTTCCCCCAGAAAGAGCCGCAGGGAAAGAAGGTGAAAGAGCCAGTTGGGAGACAAGGCTTTGTGCAGAAAAGTCAGGCAAAGATACCCTACTACCAGGTTTCCTCTTCCTCCTCCTGGAACCGCTGCTGCTCTTCTTCCTTTCTTCCTGGCCGTAGCCACCCAGCCTTGGAAGATTTCCACCTCAGGATGGAAGGGGCAGCGAGGGCTTCGTGGGGTCCCCCGATGGGGGATGGCTTGAAGTAGACGAAGGGCTCAGCTTGGCATACAAGAGCCAGTGCTGGACTCGACATGCCGGCTGAAGGGGAGCTGCTGTGGGGGACTTGGGGCTTGGAGAGTTTGGGACTCGGAGCGGTAAACGGCATTCAGGAATAATAATAATAATAATAATAATAATAATAATAATTTAATTTGTATCCCGCCCTTCTCCCAGAAGGGACTCAGGGCGGTGGACAGCCAGAATTAAAATACATACAATACAAAAATTAAGATAAATTAAAAGATATTAAATTGATCGGCCTCCCAATTTAAAACCCCAAGTCTATAAAATTCAAAATCCCAATTTAAAACCATTTAAGCTAGGCCGGCTTGCTGGAATAAGTAAGTCTTCAAGGCTTTGCAGAAGGTACGAAGGTCCGGGATCAGTCGTACAGAGAAGGCTCTCCCCCTGGGGGCCACCAGCCGACATTGCTTGACTGACGGCACCCTGAGGAGGCCCTCTCTGTGAGAGCATATTGGCCGGTGGGAGGTTATCGGTAGCAGCAGGCGGTCTCGTAAGTACCCTGGCCCTAAGCCATGGAGCGCTTTAAAGGTGAGAACCAATACCTTAAAGCGCACCCGGAAGACCAACGGGAGCCAATGCAGCTCGCACAGGAGAGGCGTTACATGGGAGCGCCCCGTCGCTCCCATAATCACCCGCGCGGCCGCATTCTGAACCAGTTGGAGCCTCCGGGTGCTCCTCAAGGGGAGCCCCATGTAGAGAGCGTTGCAGTAGTCCAGGCGAGATGTAACGAGGGCATGAGTGACCGTGCATAAGGAGTCCCGATCCAGAAAGGGGCGCAACTGACGTATCAGGCGAACCTGATAAAAAGCCCTCCTGGCCACGGCCGTCATGTGCTCTTCTAGAGACAGCAATGTGTCCAGGAGGACGCCCAAGTTGCGAGCTCCCTCTGTAGGGGCCAATAACTCGCCCCTAATAGCCAGCGATGGCACCAGCTGGCTATATCGGGACGCCGGTATCCACAGCCACTCGGTCTTGGAAGGGTTGAGTCGAAGCCTGTTCCTCCCCATCCAGACCCGCACGGCCTCCAGACACTGGGACATCACTTCGAGGGCATCATTGGGGTGGTCTGGGGTGGAAATGTACAGCTGAGTATCATCAGCGTATAGATGACATCGCACCCCAAAACCACGGATGATCTCCCCCAGCAGCTTCACATAAATGTTGAACAGGAGCAGTGAGAGGACCGACCCTTGCGGCACCCCTCAAGCAAGGCGCCTCGAGGTCGACCTCTGCCCCCCTGCCAACACAGACTGCGACCGGTCAGAGAGATAGGAGGAGAACCACCGCAGCACGGTGCCTCCCACCCCCAATCCCCCCAACCGGTGCAGCATGATACCATGGTCGATGGTATCAAAAGCCGCTGAGAGATCTAACAGGACCAGAACAGAGGAACAACCCCTGTCCCGGGCCCTCCAGAGATCATCCACCAATGCGACCAATGCCATCTCCGTGCTGTACCCAGGCCTGAAGCCGGACTGGCACAGATCTAGATAGACGGTTTCATCCAGGTACTGTGGGAGCTGGCGCGCAACCACACTCTCGACAACCTTCGCAATAAAGCGAAGGTTGGAGACCGGACGGTAGTTTGCCAAAACAGCTGGGTCCAGGGAAGGCTTCTTGAGGAGGGGCCTCACCACCGCCTCTTTCAAGACGGGAGGCAAGAAACCCTCTCTCAAAGAAGCATTTATAATCCTCTGGAGCCAGCCTCGTGTTACCTCCCGGGTGGCCAGTACCAGCCAGGAGGGACACGGGTCCAATAAACATGTGATTGCGTTTAACCTCCCCAGGATCCTGTCCACGTCCTCAGGAGTCACAGGGTCGAACTCATCCCAGATAACATTCTCAAGAGCAGCCTCAGTCATCCCACCGGGATCTACCCAGTCAGAGTCCAAGCCTTCCCGAATCTGAGTGATTTTATCGTGCAGATACTGTGCAAAATCCTCAGCCTGCCCTTGCAAGGGGTCCTCCCACGCTCCCTGATGTAGGAGGGAGCGAGTCACCCTAAACAAGGCGGCTGGGCGATTATCTGCCGATGCAATAAGAGCGGAAAAGTAATTACACTTTGCCGCTTTTATCGCCACTAAATAAGTCTTAATATGAGACCTAATTAGTGTTCGGCCGGATTCAGAGCGGCTAGCCCTCCAACTACTCTCTAGGCGTCTTTTCCGGCGCTTCATCTCCCTCAGCTCCTCGGAAAACCAAGGAGCTGGGCAGGCTCGGCGCCGGGTCAGAGGCCGCAAAGGCACGACTCGGTCTAAAGCACCAGTGGCCGCCCTATCCCAGGCGGCCACCAGGTCTTCAGTCGAGTCGTAAGCCAGAGTTTCAGGAAGTGGCCCAAGCTCCCTCTGGAACCTATCAGGGTCCATCAGGCGCCTGGGGTGGAACCATCTGGTCAGTTCCGCCTCCCTGTGGTGGGGTGCAGCGGTCAAAAAGTCCAGCCTCAGGAGAGAATGGTCTGTCCATGACAGGGGTTCGATAACTATATCCCCTATATCCAGACCACTCAGCCACTGACCAGAGACAAAAACCAAGTCCAGAGTGTGTCCTCCCACATGAGTAGGGCCAAGAATTAATTGTGTCAGGTCCATGGCTGTCATGGAAGCCATAAACTCCCGAGCCATCCCAGACGCCTCACCGACAGACGGCAGGTTGAAATCCCCCATGACCAAAAGTCTGGAAGGAAGCACTACAGCAGAGAGAAGCAGCCGGAGTCAACCCCAGTTTGGCTGTCCATTGTGGACGCTAGATCGGCACCCTGCAAACTCTCGTCTCTTGAGGAGCCCAGCTGAAGTTTCCTGCTCCACTTCAGCGAGCACTCCTCGAGAGACAAGAGTTTGCAGGGGCCCGATCTTGCATCCGCAATGGACAGCAAACCTGGGGTTAAGTCCGACTGCTTCTCTCTGCTAACAGGTTGCCAAGCTAACTGCCTAAAGGATCCCATCCTGTCCTTGGGAGTCAAAGCGCTGAAGTGCGAGCAGCATGGAAAACTTCGGCTGAGGTCGAGAGAAATGCAAAGATTTCTCTGTGGACTACCAAAATTTCTCCCAGACCACCAATGGTCCACGGACCACCGGTTGGTGACCACTGCCCTAATAGACTCAAGCTGCGCTAGACGCTTGATCAACCTAACCATGGTCTTGAAACGGGATCAGAGTGAAAAGACTATGTCAGCCTCCACCTTTTTATTGCTTGCTTGCTCAGCTGCTATTGTAACGAGGGGAGTGGAGAGCTATTTGAATGTCGGAAAGGGGAAGTGAGCTGGTAGAGAAGAGGGGAGAAAGTTTTTCTCAGCGGTTTTAATGCAGCTTGGAAGAGTGCTGATAACCACTCAAGGCCAACCGTCATGGCATACCAGGAGGATGGCACCATCGAAAGCTGATCCCTGGGGAGGATTGTGGATTGGATAATCCTGACTGGACGATTGGGGGGAGGGTTTTAAGGATGCTTTCTATATGTGATTTTTATGCCTATTGCCTCAGACCTTGCTTTTCTTTGGTTGCATTCAGTTCATACTCAGTAAAAGTACCTTTCTCTATGAAAATGGAGTTGGGGTTTTTCTTTCTTGAGTACTGAAAGGAGGCACACCTGACATTAAGCAAGGTCTGCAATTAACAGCCATCCTAAAAACTACTGTGGGGGCTGAGCAAACGATGTCTGACCAGGGCAGTGACCAGGAACAGATGGGAGCTGCTGGCTCCACGACCTCCCCGTCACACCCCGGCTGGGAGGCTTCAGAGTGGATGGCTGATTTACAGCTGGAGGAAAAGCTGGAGAGAGCCAAATGGTTGCTGGGCATGGGGAGGTTACCGGAGCTGGAGAAGACCCCCCAAGGAGTAACAACTACCAGAAACTGAGGTGGAGATGCTGCCTGGCAGCAAGAGCAGAAAGAAAATCTTCGGATCACCCAGTAGCTTTGCAACTACTGACAGAGGCTGCTGAGAGTCTTAAAGCCCGTGAAAGGTATGGATTGCCTGCCGGGGGGGAGAATGAAACAGAGGCTACTACTTGTGTGGAAGAGACAGCCCAAGCTTGGGAAGAGTCAGCTCAAGATTCCAGAACTCAAGCGGCTGCTGCGGCCCAGGGTCCCCCTGCTGGACAGGCCCTGCCACAGAAGCGAAGCAAGCCCAAAATTCCCTTACTATCAGAAAGAGATGGGAGAGATCCGAAAGGGCTGGGATTCTTTTTAACCCAACTGTGGAACCACATGCAGGACTGGGGGGAGGATTTCCCCTCAGATGCCGCATGTGTGAGGTGCGTTACCAGGGCCCTGGAGGGGGCGGCAGCTGAGTGGATGATGGGACTCCATAATGAAGATTCCCCTCTGATGAGGAATCATGACCAATTCATGGTAGCTCTCAGAATGCGTTTTGAGGACCCGTTAGCCGAGTGAAGGGCGAGAATTAGAATGAAGTCCATACATCAGGGGTGGAGATTGGTGGCGGAGTACACCCAGGAGTTCCGGGAGTTGGCACCCTACATGAGAGGGTGGTCAGAAGTAGCCCTGCTGGAGAACTATAAAGATGGACTAAATGAAGATGTCTACAAGGATTGCTGCTCTCGAGGGGCCCCTAAGGATCTGTAGAATTGGTACGTGCTGACCATGGACGTGGAGATTGACTTGGCCAGAGATCGTTTCCGCAGTGGCGTATCTGGAACCAACCACCCTCACCCCACAAGAGGGCTCCAAAGGCCGCAGTGGGACCAGCAGGCTCCAAGCCGAAGTCCTGCGCATGTTTCAGATGTGGGAAGGAGGGGCACCGAGCGGCTGAAGTTTTCTCTAAGCCTGGACCCAAGGTGACCCCTAGTGAAGAGAGCCAACAAAGCACCCGCGAAATCCTGCAAAGCCGCCCTAAAAGGGGTAGAAGTCATTGAGTTCACTCCCCTGAACCAGGATGAGTTGGGAACTCTGACCCTTGCCGATGACAGCGAAACCAAAATCAATTCTGACGAGGACCTCCTGGTAAGTCAGAATGGGGGGGCCCATGACCATCCCAGTAGAACTAAAGGTACCATCCACAGGGGCCCAGGGAAAGTTGCTAGCCCTTCTAGATTCGGGATGCACCAGGTGTGTCATCAGCCCGGACATTGTGGAACAGATGGGTCTAAGACTAAAAATGATGAAAAAGCCCATCGCATTCTGTCAGCTAGACGGATCAGTAGCTGTGGGGGCCCCAGCCCATTTTGTAACCAAACCAATCAAGATGATGATGGGGGATCACCTAGAGACTCTTGAGTTTTATTGTGGTCCCTGGCATGGAACGGCCCCTCCTATTTGGGTTGCCCTGGCTCCAAAAATGGAACCAGCGTATAAATTGGAAAACGGGCGTATTGCGCCTCCGCTCTAATCAACAAGGGAAGAGAGGGGAGAACCTCTATTGTGTGGCCAAAGTGGCGAGAGAGGGGGCGGCAACTGCAACAGACCACATTGTGAGGGAAGAAAATTTCCCAAAAGAGTATCGGGACTTCCGGGAGGTGTTCAGTGAAAAGGCGTCAGATGTGCTGCCCCCCACCGGCCTACAGACTGTAGCATAGAAATCCTTCCTGGGGTAAAACTCCCTAAACCAAAAATTACCCCATGACCCCCCAGGAGTTGGGGGAACTACACGACTTTATTGATAAAAACCTAAAACGTGGCTTCATCCAACTGGATAGGCCTTGTGTAGCCTCCCTGGCATTATTCCAGGAGAAGAAGGATGGGTCTTATTGCCTGGTGGTTGACTATTGGAATTTGAACGCAATCTGGGTAGAAAACATCTACCACCTGCCCCTCATGAAGGACATGCTAGCCCACCTGGACAAAGGAAATATTTTTACTAAACTGGACTTGCGGGAGGCGTATTATACAGTTCGGATTAAGGAAGGTGATGAATGGAAAACTGCCTTCAACTGCCTGCTGGGATGTTTCCAGTTTTGGGTGCTCCCTTTCGGACTGCAAGGAGCCTCTGTAGTGTTCATGCAACTGATCAACAAGTTACTGCATGAATACCTTTACAAGGGGGTGCTGGTCTACCTTGATGACATTCTTATTTACACCGTGACCATGGATGACCACGTAAAACTGGTGAGAGTGCCCTGAAAAAACTTAGAGCTGCTAAATTGTATGCTAAGCTATCAAAATGTGAATTCCACCAGACTAAAATTGACTATCTGGGGTACTGCATTTCGCATGAGGGGATAGAAATGGATCCAGAAAAGGTCCGGGCAGTGTTGGAATGGGGTCCTCCCAGCACGCACAAACAACTACAAAGTTTCCTGGGTTTTGCTAATTTCTATCGACAGTTCATCCCCTCGTTTGCAAAAATTGCTTTACCGATTACTAACCTTCTGAAAACAAATGGAGAGGTGAGGCGAACGCCCTCCTGGCCTCTTGAGTGTACTATGGACTGTCAGGCAGCTTTTGAGAAACTGAAACGACTATTTGCTGCAGTCCTTAAACATCCTGACATGGAAGCCCTGTTTGTTGTTCAGGTCGACGCCAGCGATGTGGCCGTTGTGGCGGTGTTACTCCAAGCAAATGCCGAGGGGAATTTGCAATCCTCTCGGCAAATAATAAAACTATTTTATTTCAGAATTAAAATACAAAATAAGAAAAATATAGGAGGAAACAAACTAACAACCATATGACACCAAAAATCAAAAGCCATGGGTAGAAAAAAAGGAACAAATAACAAATATATCATTCATATTGACATTGAATATAAAAAGTCCTACCTGGCTTGAATGATGACAGATATATCAAAAATATCTGATGTGTTCTACACCCCTTATATAACAGTTTATAAATTTATACAGTTAATTTTGCCATCTCTGCCAATTCAGTCAGTTTTAAAGTCCATTCTTCAACAATCGGTGTCCCCTTTTCCTTCCAATGATTAGCATAAATAATCCTTGCAACAGCCACCATTTAAAGAAGCAAGATCTCAAATTGTTTTTATTGATTTGTCCATAATACTTAGAAGAAAGGTTTCGGGTTTCATTAATGCTTATATTTTAAATATTTTCTGCATTGTCATTATTATATTTATCTGATTTAGATGTCAGGCCTGCATCAGCTGGAACCTTTAAATAAGAATGTTCCCTGACTCCACTTGAAGAAGCAGAATGCAGTAAAGCAAAGATGAACTGAAATTTGCATGCCAAATCTCTAGGTATAACTTTCCCCTCTCAGACATTCCCAATGCTGGTGCCCCCATCGTCCAATCAATTTTAAAAGAGATGTTTTTGAAACAGCCTGAGTGTAGGTAAATGACCTTGAAGCCTTGGCTCTGAGAGGCATGCTTCTTTTCATCACTTTCACTTTCCCCCAAGCATTTCTCCTCCATTCCACCCTCCCAGCAGGGCTCATGGCAGACTGGCACTGAACAATTGCGAAGTACAGGCATGAGGTGGCAGTTCTGACAAACATACAGTACTTACATCATGTTAAGGATATTGATGTTGTTTTACCAACCAGCAGAGTAACTGC
>WNWU01000125.1:3583970-3698036 GCA_012654045.1 Ptyas mucosa
CTGGACAACTGGTTCTAACATTATATACATCATATAGAATCCTAACACATCACATGATAAAATGTGCCTGGAATTTTATTGCATTTCCAGCAGTTGTTGGAAGTCCCTGTATATATTTTTGCCAATCTATCCAAAGTCAAATACCAGTAATACATGATTTTATAAAAGTATTCTTTCAAACTGTAATTCAAAGTAAATTTTAAATGATTGGTTCATATGTTTTCCCATTGGTCTAAAATGTTAACAATCAAAATTTTTTGCCCATTTTACCGAACCATCTTTAACATCGTCTAGATTGTATAAACGTCATATAAACTTTAGCAATCAGGTGGTAATCTCCAGAACATAAATTCATATCCAATTCAGATTTGTCTCCTGTAAAATCAATTTTTATCAAGTTTAAATCTTTCAAAAATTCTATAATAATTAAACAAATCACTAATAAAATCCTTCACTTACTAAGTGTTCTTTTTATCTTGTCCCTCTTCTTCAAATATCAATAGATCTCAATATGTCATTAATTTAGATTCCAATAGCATCTCTTTTCTGTGTAATGCTTCATGTGGTGATAACCATAGTGGTCCATTATCAGTCAATCTTATTTTATACTTCCACCATACACACCCAGTCGATTGCCTAATAACGTTTTATATATATATATATATATATATATATATATAATTTTTTTTCCTTTAATATACATACATGCTTAATCAACAGTGTATTCTCTGAGTCCATTTACTTATACAGAATCATAATTGTGCTAGTAATAACAATAATAATGATAATGGTAATATTTGCTAATATATAATAATATTTCATCATTTATTTTTACATAACAGTAATCTTTTATCTTCTAATTTCTACCTCTTTTATCCAACCACCGATAAAACAAGTCCCATCTTATAAAATGTTGTTTCTTCCTTGTCTTTTATTTGTAATGTCAATCTATCTCCGCACAATCTATTTTTCTAATTATTTTTTCATCAGTAGGAGTATCTTCATTTTTCCAATACTGTGCAAATACAACATGTGTAATATTAAATATGTATTCCCTTTATTATAAATTTCTAGTATTACACCTAACAGGAGTATTCCTGGCTTTAAATCTGTCTGTTGCTTTATCATTTTTTCTAACCATGTATGTATTTTTGTCCAATTTTTTTTTGCCAATGAACATGTCTACCATATATGATAACAAGAGCCCGGTATCTGATTGCATTTCCATCACTTAGCGAACATGTCTAATAACGTCGTGGGTTTTTTTGAAAATTTTTTATTTATTTTTTAAACATAAACATAAAACACATCTTTTTAGACCAAAGGTTTGATCCGTTATAAATAAGTATAAATTCCAAATTTCATCCATTAACATCCTAAAGAAGAAAAAAAGAAAAAGAGAACAAGTCTAAACCCAATTCTTATCATTCAATCCAACATTTTGTTCTAGCATTTAATATTCTACTATATATCACCCTAAATCTTAAATTCCAAATCTAAACAGCTTTTTATAATATTCATTTATCATTTTAACAATCAGTATTTCATATATTTTCTTTACTTCAAAGACCCAAATCAAATCAGTGTTTTTTCAAAATCACATCTAAAGCCCGACATAAAATATTTTACACCTCTTTTAAAAACATTTCAAAATCCATTCACTTTAAAATTTATTCCACATTTCCACCTATAATTTATTATACCCAAAATATTTTATTTTTCCTAGTTAAAGCTTCTTTTCCATTACAACTAATTCTAGTTTTTAAATGGTTCTTAAGTGGTTAAGCTGGGGAATATAGCTATTCCCCAGCAATATTTTCTTCCACTTCTATCAATTTGGCTTTAACTATTCTTCAAAGATATCTCCTTCACTCCTCTTAGGTTTATTTTTGGCTGGATTACAGCTTAGTTAACTGGTTTCCAGGGATGCTTTCCTCCACTACTAACCTTATTTGTTGGCTGGATCACAGTTTGATTTTAATTGCTCTCTAACATTTTCTCCTCCACTTCTGGTTTTATATTTGGCTGGATAATGGCTTAATCAGTAGTTTTCCAGGGATCCTTCCCTCCGCTCCTAACCTATATTTAGTTGGTTCACAGTTTAGCTTTAACTGCCCCCCAGCATTGTCTCCTCCACTCTTCCTAAGTTTATTTTTAGCTGATTCACAGCTTAGTTAGCTGTTTTCCAGAGATGCTTTCCTCCACTCTTTACTTTATATTTAACTGGTTCACAGTTTGGTTCTAACTGCTCTCCAGCATTATCTCCTCCACTCCTCCTAAATGTATTTTTAGCTAGTTCACAGCTTAATTAGCTGTTTTCCAGGAATGCTTTCCTCCACACCTTACCTTATATTTAACTGGTTCACAGTTTAGCTCTAACTGCTCTCCAGCATTATCTCTTCCGCTCCTCCTAAGTTTATTTTTGGCTGGTTCACAGCTTATTCAGCTATTCTCCAAAGATGCTTTCCTCCACTCCTAACCTTATATTTGACTGATTCACAATTTAATCATCTAGTCACCAAAATCATACTTCTCTTCACTCCTAGTTTTCATTTAATTGTTTCATAGCATTTTGTTTTAGCATACCTATTTAAAATAATAATGCATTTTAATATATATCTTCTCTCCTACTCTCTCCTGGACTATTAATTTTCACATTTTTTGTAGTTTTTCTATAATAATTTTTCTCGCTTTAAAAATAATCATAAAATCTATAGACAATTCTTGTTACTATTCAAAGCTTCATTCACATTTTCTTATTTTCTATAAAAAACAATATTTTAAACTTTTTTAAGAAAGCAATTTTCTGTAATCGTTAAGTCTATCAACAATTCTTAATAATAATCAGAAATTCATTCATAATCTTCATGCTTCTTATAGTTTTTCTATAATCACATGTTTCTTGAAGCCAGAGATAACTTTTACCTTTTCATATCACAAATGGGAATGCCACCCAAATTTCAAATCATGGCCACCCAAATCTTGTATTTTCCGAAGTTATCCAATCTTTTAACCATACCAACAGTAACCATACCAATACTTCATAATATATTCTGAAGTATGGCAAACTAAGACCTCCTCTTTGTTTAGCATCCTTAAAAAGAATCTTTTATCAATATCTGACGTTCCGAGCTTCCACCCATTCAGACTGTGAGGAAGGGAAGTGTTTCTAGGCCACCAAATATTGTAATTTTCCCCGATGTTTCCTGGAATCTAGGATTTCCTTGACTTCAAAGTGTTGTTCCCCTTCTATGATGGGAACTGGGGGGCAGGCTGGGCAGGCTGAAGGAGAGACACTTGCTCAGGCTTGAGCAAGCTAACATGAAATACTGGGTGGATCTGCCTAAGGATTTTGGGCAGCTCTAACTGTACTGTGATTGGGTTGATGATTCTGACTATGGGGAAGGGGCCTACATAGTTAGGGCCCAGTTCCTTTGATTTCTGGGCAGTTTGTAGGTACTTTGTGGATAGGAAAACCTTGTCCCCCACTTGGAATTCTTTGTGTTTAGCCCTTTTCTTGTCAGCCTGTTTCTTGTGGCCTGATATGCCTCATCCAATGCTTTATATGTGACTAGCCAAGTGTGTTGCAGCTGTTCAATCCATTCCACTAAGGAGGGGATCTGAGGCTTCTCCTGGGGCAGTTCTAGTATGGGAACAAAATCCTGACCAGAAGCAACTTTAAATGGGGTGAAGCCAGTCCTACTATGTAGTATTGTTGTAATAGTATTATTGTAAGCGACCTCTGTGAATAGCAACAGGTCAGTCCAATTGTCCTGCTGGTAATTTACGTAGCATCTGAGGTACTGTACCAGAACTGAATTAGCGTATTCACAGGCCCGATTAGTTTAGGGGTGGTGGGCGGAACTTAGACCCTGGGCAGAGCTTTAACAACTTCAGGAATTCCCACCATAATTGGGAGGTGAATTGCACCCTTCTATATGAAATAATGGGGTCAGGAACACCACATGACCTATACACATGTTGGATAAATAGTTTAGAAAGTGTTTTAGCAGAAGGTATTTTAGGGCAGGGTACAAAGTGCAGCTGCTTGGGGAATAAGTCCGTAATCACCCAAATAACTATATTCTCCTCACTCTTGGGTAATTCAACAATAAAATCCATATATATTTCCTTTCATGGGGCGCTAGGATTGGCAACACTCTGAAGGAGTCCAGCAGGCTTTCCTATGGGGCTTTTAGCAGCAGCACACACAGAACAGCTGGCCACGTAGGTCTCTATGTCCTTTTTCAATGAAGGCCACCAAAACTGCCATTGGACCAGGTGTAAAGTCTTCAGAAAGCCAAAATGCCCAGCAGCTTTCGAATTATGGGCCCATTGCAGTAGAGTCCCTCTTAGACTGGCAGATACATATAGTTTAGCACCAATCCATGCCAGGCTACCTCTCATGGTGCACTCCTTTGTGTGGGATAGAAACCAACCATCACTTTTCAGCGCCCCTTCAATTCCTCACATAAGTCATTGGGAAGATTAAGGTCCAACTTTTTCTGGACTCTGGCAACCACTGGGGCAACTAGTTGCTTTGAAAGGATGACTGGATGGATCACTTCTGGCCTAGAACTATTGTACTGGGGTAATCTAGACTAAGCATCCACCATAAAGTTCTTTCCCCCAGGAATGTAGTGCAAGATAAAGTTAAAATGGTTAAAGTATCATGCCCAACGAACTTGCTTGGGTGAGTTTTCGGGGAGTTTTCAGGGCTTCCAGGTTTTTATGGTCAGCCCACACCTCTAAAAGGGTGCTTTGCCCCTTCAAGAAAATTTTTCCAACTTGATAGTGCCCATTAGACCACAAACACTTCCTTCTCCCAAATTGCCATCTCCTCTCAGTTTCCATTAATTTCTGAGAGGTATAAGTGCAGGCTTATATGGCCCCTTTGTCATTAGCTTGCAAGAGCATGGCGCCCACAGCCATGTCGCTGGTGTCAGTCTGGACCACAAATGGGCATCCGTGTTGGGATACTTAAGTTTGGCCGCAAACAGCTGCTTGAGTTTCTCAAAGGCTGCTTGGCATTCCATTGTCCACTCAGGGGGATGGCTATGTTTGAGCTTGGCCTTTCCCTTTGTCTTCATCTGTCAATGTTTGGAAGAATAGTTACAATAAAAATGAACATTTTGTGGAAGTTATTATTTCTTTTTCAAACAATTCTGATAAAACTAGAAAAAAAGTTCTTTGAGGGTTTAAACAAATTGATTTTAAAGTTTATTTGGCAAGGGAAAAAAGCAAGAATAAAACTGAAAATGCTACAAGAAGCTAAAAATACAGGGGGATTTGGGTTACCTGATTGAGAGTTGTACTACCAGGCCTCCTTGCTTACATGGGTGAAAGAATGGATTAATTTGAGGAAAAAAGAATATTGACTTTAGGACATGATTTATAATTGGGGTGGCATGCATTTATGTGGTATGGGAAAAATAAAATCTCTATATAAACGGGAAAACTACTCACGCTGTAATCACGAAATCTCCAGAACTGTAAAGCCTACAAACTTGAAATTTGCCGTGTATGTTCCTGTTGGCTTCTAGCTGAGCCTGCTAAGTCCGCTCAGGATGTCTATGTTACGGGGAACCCCTCCTCCTGTTGACATGGGGAAAACCTGTCATTATGAGGTGGAAGAAATCCTAGATGTTTGTTTGCACCGGGGCTGTCTGCAATATCTTGTCCTATGGAAGGGGTACCCACTGGTGGAGGCATCTTGGGTACCCATCCAGAGCGATTACTTACTAGGTTCCACTGGAAATACCCAACCAAACCAGGGGTGGGTGGGTACACCACAAGCAACCTATGGATTTTGTCTTCCAGATGCCATCAACGTGGTAGTGGTGGGGGGGCACATGTCAGCCACACTGCGTCACACCTTGTGGCTTGGGGCTATCATTCAGGCAGGACTGGGGAGCTGACCTGGTGACGCTCAGAAGTATGTCCAGTCACCCAGCCTAGGCATCAGAAGCCTGCTGCTGCCGTTGTGATCGTCACCAAAGCCTGCACAGCTGAGAGGCAGGCTCGGAAGCAGCTGAAGTTCAGGGCCTTGCCTGCTCAGAGCCAAGCCAAGCCAAGCCTTGACTGGTCTGATGAGCTGAGAAGAAAAACGGAGTTAAAGCAGGCTAGATTTGGTGTAGGTTGGCTTGCTTGGTCAGATGTGGGTTAACTGTAGAAGAAATGCAAGATGGGAGCGGGGCCAAGGGGTGGAGCGCAGGAGCCTTTAAAATGGTGGTTGGCAGCAGTGCACGAAAGCGCTGACAATATCTCACTTGGAAAGTTGGTGATTGTTGGAATTTGCTGGAGGGCCTGATAAAGAACTCTAAAACTAGGAACGCAGTTGCCTGGAGTCTTATTTCAAAGTGCCATTCCTAAACCTGACATTGCCCCTGTGGAGTTGACGATGTGTTGCACCTCGTAATGGGTTTGGCCCCCTATTACCATTGGGTCTGGGGGCTCATGGGGTGATGATCTGAGGGTTGACCCAACCACAGGTTTTAAGGGGCTGCTGTGGAATACCAGATGTGTTTTCCGCAGCAGTTGGGGCAGTTTTAATTGATTGATTGGTTTGATTTATATGCTGCCCTTCTCCGGAGACTCAGGGCGGTTTACAATGCGTTAAGCAATAGCCTTCATATTTTTTGTATATATCTGCTTAGTGCCCTGCATATGGGAAAACCTGCAGAGCATGTGGGAGGCTAAATCACTTTGCAGGAGTGTGTCAGGCACAGAAAAGGGAAGTGAGGAAACTGCATACAATTGAGCAAACGTCAGACTCAGAGAATGCATCTCAGGAGGACGTCTCCATATTTATCACTGATGCGGTTTATAGGAAAGCAGCACGAATTATTGAGTGGGCTCAGTGGAATTGAGCCAATAGCTGATGACATTCTTATAGTTGGCTATGGTAAAACAGACGAAGAAGCTGAGCATGATCATGATGAGAAGCTAATAGCACTATTAGATTGGTGCAGGCAGGTGAGGTTAAGGCTCAGTGTAAAGAAGTTGCAATTTAAGGTGCATGAAGTCTGCTTCCATGGGCATATTTTGTCCTCATGAGGTTTAAAAGCTGATCCAGATAAGATTAGAGCCATTGTGGAGATGCCACCGCCTGCTGATGTTAAATCAGTGCAGAGATTCATCGGATTTGTTACCTATTAAGCAAAATTTCTGCCGCACCTATCAAAGGTGTGTCACCAATTGAGATGCCTTCTAGACAAAGATGCAGTTTGGCATTGGCTTCCCATGCATGAGCAGGCAGTACAGGAGTTAAAACGCTTAGTCACTATTGCTCCAGTGTTAAAATATTATGTTACAAAGACTGTTACCATCCAAAATGACTCAAGCAAAAATGGCCTAGGATGTTGCCTAATGCAAGAAGGTCAACCGATTGCATATGTATCCAGAGTGCTCTCTTCTGCCGAGTTGAATTATGCCCAAATTGAAAAGGAATGTTTAAGTATTGTATTTGTGCCAGTGTTTCCAATATTATCTTTATGGCCGGGATACAATCACAGCCGAAACTGACCGCAAGCTGCTAACAGCCATATTCAAGAAGCCCCTTTTGTGCGCTCCCAAGCAGCTGTACAGCATGATCCTTAGTTTGCAGAATTACAACCTTAATGTTGTCTACAAGCCAGGATGTGAAATATATATTAGTGATACCATGAGTAGGGCTACATTAGATCAGGTGACACTTGGAGGAGAACATGAGCATCAGATGGTCTGCTGGTTGCAACAGGAACAAACTTTTTTCACCAAAGTTAATCAAGCAGACTATTTTAATGTCACAAATCAATGGCTATGTCAGCTTAGGCAGCACACAGGTACTGATATAGCTTTACAGGCACTTAAGGCTATCGTTATGAGTGGGTGGCCGGATGAGAAGGAAGCAGTTCCAATAATAGTGAGGGAATATTGGTCTTTCAGAGATGAGATCGCCGTACAAAATGGGATCTTGTACAAGGGCCCAAGAGTCATAGTGTCTAGGTCAATGAGAGCTGTTATTGCGAATACACTCGAGCCATATTGGCATAGAGGTATGCTATAGACAAGCCCATGACACGCTTTACTGGCCCAACATGCAGGGTGAAATAAAGGACTTTGTTAGCAATTGTTCCATCTGCAATGAATGTGCATATTCGCAACATGATGTCACATAAGATACCATCATATCCTTGGCAGATTGTTAGTATGCAGGAAAAGATAATTAGTTGATCATTATTCGTAACTAATAATGATTAGTTGATCATTATTCTGACTTTTGGGAATTTGAACCTCTCACGGACTGTTCGGCTGAGACTACCATTAAGAGATGCGAGACTCAGTATTCACGTTACAGCCAACCAGATAAAGTGATCTCAGATAATGGTCCTCAGTTTACGAGTTTACAATTTAGGAAATTTGCCGCTGAGTGGGAGTTCGAGCATGTGACCTCTTCACCGCGTCATCTGCAAGCTAATGGCAAAGCTGAATCAGCTGTGAAGATCGCTAAGAATCTATGTAGGAAAGCTCACAGTGGAGATAAAGATCCATGGAAAGCCATTCTACATTGGAGAAATACCCCATCTGAGGGCATGGACAGTAGTCCAGCACAGAGACTGATGGCAAGGAGACTAAAGACATCACTACCAGTGGCTGACAGTCTGCTTGAGCCCTCGGTGATACAAGGGGTTCCAGAAAAGTTACGTCTAAAGAGACAAGCGGTCAAGGCAAGATATGACAACTCAGCTAGAGATTTTCCAGAATTGAAGATCGGGGAACGGATTCAGATGAAACCGCTGCCTGGAGATTGAACAGGTCACTGGAAAATGGGTAGCTGATTACAAATGGCTCCACGTTCATATTTTGTGAACGTTGAAGGAACTTTGTATTGTCGCAACTGGTAGACTTGCTGTAGCTGAGCGGCCAGATTTTACATATCCTGTGGACAGGCCAGATGTATCTGGTATTACCATGCCACACTTACCCATGGACAATGAGGAATGCACAGGGATGGGGCGTCAGATTAATGTTGATGAGAGCTCAGAGCAAATGGGTATACCCGATAATAGTCAAGTGCTGGACACTCCAGTAAGCGGCAAGAAGAGCCCAGCAGTTCCAGTGAGGTCGGAGAAGCCCACAGTGCAGAGAGCCAGTCGGCGCAAGAGGGCCAGTTGTCATTCACAGCGGCCGATGTTTGCGACCACCTGACAGACTTAACTTGTAGAAAGTGTTGATATTGTTCCCTTTTAAAATTTGAACTCTTTTACAATGTTTTACGATGTTTTATTATGTGATAGTTGTGTTAATATGAAAAGGGAAGATGATACAGTTGCCTGCATCGGAAATTTGCATATTTCACAATGTTTTATGTTTATAATGTTTTAATAATACAGTGTTTTATATCGTTTTAATGCATATATATAATGCTTATACGGTTAATAAAATTTTATCATGTTTTAAAATGTGATAGTTGTATTAATGAAAAAGGGAAGATGTTACAGTGGTTATGTCTGCAGTCTTGGCAGGATTAGTTTGTGATGTATTCCTTGACTCTCAAGGAGCTGCTTTCAGATGCTCCTGTGAGGTATTTCCGGTTCCTGTCTTATGTAGATATATACCTGTAATGATGGCTTGTGCATCCTTCTACGATTAAAACTACTTGAAACACATATCCTGAAGGATACACATCCATCAGAAAGCTTTAACAGAAATGCATAAAAGAACTTCAAGCAATCAGTTTTTTAACATCTGAAAACTTTGACCTAGGGCACCTTGAAAAGAGCACAAGTGCTGTGTGCAGCTCAAAGGTTATGCTTCTCTTTAAAGCTTTTGAAAGTGCACTTTTAACGCTGAAGCGAGGTAATCCTGCAGCCTTGCTTCAGTCTGCTGTGGAATGCCTCTCAACCCTCTCACATATGAGGCTATGGGAAAAGGCTGGGCAAAGGAGCTTTCTGTTGCAATGCTTTCTGAAGGAACCGCCCAAGCTGAGTGCCAGGCTTTGCAGTCATGGCAGTGAACAAAGTTTCATAGTCAGTGCAATTTTAGATTCATAATGTATCTCTGCAGCTAGTAAATACGAATGTTTAAGCTATGTCAGAAAAACTGGGAATGGACAAGAGAAGGAAAATAAGAAATATTGTGTTTAATATTTTAAACCCACCGGTAAAATATAAGAGAAGGGCAATGGCTTCTCTGTCATCTTAGCTGCAAAGAACTTCTCAAATGTTGGCAACTATCTTCAGCACATGCAGTTTAATTAAAAAGATTTAAGCCCGCATTAGATGAGGAGGAATTAAGGCTGGGAAATCTCTTTCCATTTCAGTTCACTCAAAGAAATACTTCAGATATCAGGACAATGATGAATAGGGTAAAAAAGGGAGAGTGATACATTTTTTTGTGAAAAGTATCCTTAAAATTTCTTTCTTTTGGAATTCAAGCATGAATAATACTGAAAATCAAAACACAGTATTTTTAACAGATAGCAAAAGATGGATACACTGAAGTTAATTTTTGGTCCGGGACTGTTCCCTTAATAATATTCCTTCACTGAAGCAAAAACTGAAGTATGTCCAATAAGGTACAGACATCTGCTATAAAAGTCACAAAAAACTGCCAAATTAATTTCTCAATGGGCATATTGCCATGCAACACATAGCATCTCCAAGCAAAAAAACTAACAAAAGATAACTTTTAAAAGAATCCACACGACTGGAGTGCTACATAACATGACTTCTCCACTTCTATTATGGTCAAGCAAAATATCCACCAACATTATCTGATCTCTGTTTATAATTCCCATTGCTATAGAAGGCTGAAAATTTGTCTATGTAGGTGAGCTTTTTACTGCAGGTTTCTAATTGGGCCCTCCAGGAAAATAAAAGTAAGAAAAATGTTTCAAAATACAATGCAAATCCTGTCCTTTTTTGAAGAGCAGCAGCCTTGTGAAAAGTGATGGTCATTGCAGAATGAGAATTGAAGAGGATCACCTAGCAACAACCTGAACCTTATATGAACCTGAAATGAGGAATGTTTGTTCCCACAAATAATGGCTGAAGATTGGGTCGAGTAGAAACCCTCATTGCCTTCTGTGCTCAAACAATTCTTTCTACTGCAACCTATTGCCTCCTTAGAATTTTATCATCCAGACAATTTCACATAGTGTAAATGTATAGGATTCAGGCCTCATATTTCAACATCACTTTCTTTATCATTATCATGGTCACCATCGTAGAACTCATTGGAAGCTTCTGGCCTGCAAGACATAATAAAGTTACATAGGATAAGAAGATAATGTAGCAAAAATTAAGGATAAATATGGAATCTGCTTATTAAAAAAATGCAACAAGCACATGGCTCTGAAAAGGAGCACTTATGGCTATTAAACAGATCATACTAAGACTCCCAATCAATACATACTGATTTCTGGGAGTAATTGCTGGAGTTTCTCTCAAGTATCAGATAAAATACATAGTTTTTATTTGTGGGACAAATATAAAAACATGCCTGCTGTAATTATCTTCTGAACTTCTCTCTTCTGGATCAGGCTCATCTGTGCGATCATAGCTCAGAAGATCAGAAGGGACATCATGGATCTGGACACTAGGTGCATGATTCAGCATCTTCAAATTCTCAAATATTGTCTGCCGTATTTGATCTAAGTACTTCACAGAAAACAGAAAATACAGCAAAATCCTATTAAGAAAATCATTTCAGCAAAGATTATCACATTCTATCATCATTTTTGCGGCCATCAAATTTAAGCATAGTAACAAAATTAATCTACTATTAGGAACAGGCTTTTATAAATAGAAGCACTAATAATGCATCTTTTGAAACGAGATATTTTGGAAAGGAGGCAAATAAAGGAAAGGGGCAATTTGTCCATTTAGCAGGAGATACTCACCTGCCTTGAGTTCTGATTT
Source organism: Ptyas mucosa (assembly GCA_012654045.1). Taxonomy (NCBI): domain Eukaryota; kingdom Metazoa; phylum Chordata; class Lepidosauria; order Squamata; family Colubridae; genus Ptyas; species Ptyas mucosa. The sequence continues at coordinate 3,595,874 of WNWU01000125.1, forward strand.
TCAATTCTAGTGCTGACATCAGGGTGGAGAGTAAAGTCTGGAGCAAAGTATTCAAAATATTCTTCATGGATAAAAAAAGAGAAATGCTTATATATATTAAAAACTGAAATCCATATATAGCACACATCAAAGCACAACAACAGACAGTTATTCCTCTGAGGAAATACAGTTAATCCTCAAGTTACTAATGTAATGGAGCTTCCCAATTACATTTGTAACCCAAGGATTCGTTTGATTGAACCATGTTAAATGAACATAATCCCTCCCTGCTTTCTACAATGCATTCGCTAATCAAATGCATAGGTGCATAAATTCACATGAGGTATCTCAGGATGGGGAAGGGCATGCAGGATCTGGTGCATCAGCAGGCCACCTAAGGCCTCCCTCGATCCACTGAGATACCTTATGCTCCCCACAATTGTTTTCCCCCCATCCTGCCCCACTGGTGTTCACAGACTAGGGCTGCTTTGCTAGCATCCTGGATTCCACTTACTCCTCCCCACCCTGTTTCCCATGGATTACTTACTTTCAGATGATGGCGAACCTGTAAGAACGTGAAATCTAAGAAAAACATTTTTGCCAGCTTTTGAGTAAAAGACTTCAGCTGCGGGCCATGTGACCAGCAGGCTTCTGGGAGTAGAAAAGGCCTGGGTGGGGCCACCGCAGCCTCCTGCTTCAGGGCAGCTTCAGGGCTTGGGGCAGCAGCAGTAGTCAATCAAGGAGGAGCTTCCTTCCTTTATCTTATTTGGCTGAACTGCAAGCTCCTTGTTGATTGGCTGCAGCTGTTGCCACAATCCCTGAAGCTGCTCATTCTAATTAGCCAGTCAACAGCAAGCAGAAGGCTGCTCGGCACTGGCCAGACTGGGTCCAAACTAAGCCTGCAGGGTCTCATGGCAGAGGAGCTGAAGTCAGATGGGGCAAAGCTGTTTTCCTTGCATCTCACGTTCTTACAGCTTCACCGGCTTCTGAATAAATAAAAGACTTTGGCTTCTCTGCCATGTGGGTCAGCCTCTTCTGGAGCCCTTCAAAAACTGCAGTAAAGCCATGGGAGGAGTAAGTGGAATCCAGGTCACTAGCAAAGCAGGCCCAGTGCTTGTGGAGACCCGGCGGGGCAGGTTAGTGGGGGGAAATAGGCAGGGGGCATGTTGCAGCGTCTCTGTGGTCGATGGTAAGGGTGAATGACCACTGTGTTGCTGCAACATACATAACTGCAAAACCAGGTTGTAAATACTTTTTGGGGGGGGGGGAGTGTCATAATTTTGAGCAGTCGCTAATTGAACTATCATAACAGGGATTATCTGTAATACAACCTTAACTTTTTCACTCTTTTGTCTGAGACTTGTAATTTTGTCTGAGACTTGTAATTTATGATATAAAGGGTCACAAACACACAGACTTCTGTCTTAGATAGAAGGTTGAACTAGAAGACCTTCAAGGTCCCTTCCAGTCCTATGATTTTATCTGCTAAAATCTCCTCACAACTGGCTACTCTACAATAAAAAAAAAAAACCAAAAGAAAAAGCAAATTTCCCTGATGCTTTTTATTCTTAGGGTTATCCCCTTCATCTAGCATATTAGCATACAGTTTTTTCCCAGCTGGGTACCCATGATCTTCAACAAATCACTGCTGATACATGAATAAAGAGGCAATACAGGCAATATTCAGACAATGTGACTATAAGGCATTTTAGAAGTCTAAAAAATAAAAGCAGCCCCTTTAATACAGGCCCAGAAATTGCTTAGAAGTCAGCAAAAGGCAGTACATTGATGTTAAAACTTCTGTTTTGTTAAAGATTTACTGATGTTCTAAACTGACTTTAAAGGCAATCCTGGCTATGCTATTTTAGTACAATATTGACATTCTGCTTTAATGAACCAATATTTCATAAATATAATAAACTAATAAAGTAATTCTGGGAAATTACAGTAAACATAGTATGGAGGAAGATTTTTTTACATTTCTCAATTGCATTATGAAATTGTTCACGTTTGAACTGATGGTAAATGAGACATTATTATAACTGCATATTATGCATAAAAATATAAACTATTGCACAAATATTGAAAAGTTATTGTGTGTTATATACTAAAATTGCTGTTTATGTCCCACCACAAGCCTGTGTAAACAAAGCATTACGAACTCTATCTGACCAAATTATGGAGACTGAAGCCAAATACCCCAATTCACTGGCCATTATTTTGGGAGATCTAAACAAGGCAAACTTGACTTCTGCTTTGGTGTCGCGGCGAGACAGTTGGGGAATTAGCGGGCTCTGATGAGCTCAGCGAAAACCCGGACTGACAAACTGCTGCCGATGGGTCTTTGGACCAGAACTGTCCTGTAGGGACAGGAAAGGAGAGGCACCTCAGAATACCAAGAGGAACAGGCAAGTTCCTCGAAGGTCAGAGGAAACTCTCTATGACTCGGCGGCAGGGAACAGCAGCCATTGTAGCTGCCATGAAGCTGGGGCAACCGGATTAAGCATTGAGCAGGAGTGATGAATGGAACAGAGTTTTTGGAAGCCGGGTGAGTGACAGCCAACCCATGGTTTGAAACAATAATAAGGAAAACATCTTTGTAATTTTAAGACCCCTAGCGATGAAACAGCAGCTAATGAGCGGGGTGGGGGGTGGGAGATTTTGAAGTGCAATTTTAAAGGGATAAAAACCCGATGGAAAATTGATTTTTGAATAAAACTATTTGGAAATTTTAAATAACTAGAGAAATTGCCCCAAGATTGGTTAAAGGATCGGAAAGAAATAAATAGATCCTTTCTTTGTCCTTTCTTGTTCGAACTTCAAGAAAAACAAAGAGAATGTACAATAAGCTTTAAAATAGAAGTGTCATATAAATGAAAGAAAAAAGGAAAAAAGAAGTGAGAAGAACTGTGTAAATTTGACTGGACTATAAAACTGATTTGATATTTTTAAAAGTTAAAAAGAAAAAGAGTTAGGGTAAATAAGATTGTTGATGCAGATTGAAACAAAATGGATACTTGTTTGACAATTGGTAATTGTGGATTGCAGAGACACCTTCAGGAGTAAAAATGAATAATTGCAACTTGGTCTTTGTTTTGGAAAATTGTGAACTTTACAGATAAAAGCCGTGAGAACTTTTGGGGGAAGATTTCTTTGTCTCCAAGCAGCTCGACTTTGGAGGGGGAAAAAAAGTGGAATACAACGGAACTTTTATAATTGGAATAAGATAAACTCAAAAAGAATAAAATGGTGCAGGAAATTAGTGAAAAGATTAAATTGATGTACTTGCCATGGAAAATGGAAATAAGAGAAATAATTATAATGTTACATGGACGACTAAAATTTGAGGACATAAAAGCTGAAATGAAGCATACGCAAGCAGACAAAAAAATGAAGGCGGAGAAGTAAGACATAGAGATTGAAAATAGAGAAGACAAAGACAAAATGATTAAATATGAAGAAGTTACTGAACATGTGGATAATAATAAAAAGGAGGTTTTTATAGATTACATTGGGATTAACAATAAAAAAAATAAAGATGATTATGCTGGGATTAACAGTGGAATGACAAAAGAAAAAGGTTGGAAAATATAGTAATAATAAAAAGGAGGTTTTTAGAGATTACACTGGGATTAAACCTGAAAAAAAATAAAGACGATTACACTGGGATTAACAGTGGAATGATAAAAGAAAAGGTTGGAAAATACTAGGGAATATAGAGCAAAATAGAAGAGTCCAGGACTTTGATTTAGTAATTATATTGAGATTAACAATGGTAAAATAAGAGAAAGAGAAAAGAGAGGGGAAACAACGAGACAGATAGGGCAAAATAGGGGAGAGAGAAAGGAAGATAGAAATGAGAGAAGAATATGTTATAGATATCTAGAATGGAAATATGGATTGAAGCTAAAATATATGAAAATTAGATTAAGTAAAAAGAAAATATATCAATGGACATAATGAATTAATTTTTATTGAGATGTTGGATGGTATTAATTGAGAAAATTGATGGCTATAATAATTGGGATATTTTTAAAATATCTATAACAATTGTAATAATTTGAATATTTTCAATAATACATTTATTTAAGCAAAAAGAAAAGAACATTGAAATGATGTAGGATTATGATTTACTAAATAAGACTCATTCAAATTAGTTTTTATATAAATGGTATTGTTAAATAGACAGAATTTAGGGAAATAATCATGAATTGTGTTTTGTTATGTTATTTGAACTAAGAACTCTGTTTAAATGTTAAATTGGTATATTTTCAAGACTAGAGATAAGATTCAAATGAATGAAATTAATAAGATTCAAATGAATGAAATTGATGAAGTAATAATTAAATAAAGATTAAATGAATATTATATGAAATAATAAAATGTAAGGAAGTTCTAGAAGTGGAAATAAGATTTAGAAATATAAACATGTTTGAACTGTATTGTTAATAGTGAGTACTTAGGGTAAGAATTGTGTAATGTATCATGAGGTATTAATTGAATCAAGATTTAAGGTGGATTAATAGAAGGGTAATTGCTTTGATTAAGTTAATATGAGTTAGCTTTCTATAAGATGGTAATAGTTGAGATATGTGATAAGTGTTATGGCAAAAATAGAATATATAAAATTCTGTTAAAGATGAACAAAAAGTTGTATAAATTTAAGACCGGATCAATGCTCTGTTCCAAAAAGATGTATTGTATGTTTTAAAAAATAAAAAAAAATTTTTTTTTGCAATAAATAAATAAATAAATAAATAAATAAATAAACAAGGCAAACTTAAGGAAAGAGCTACCAAAATACTTTCAGCATGTCAATTGTCCCACTAGAGGCAAGAATACTTTAGACCATTGCTACACAACAATGGATGCTTATCGGTCCTTACCATGAGCAGCTATAGGACACTCTGATCATTGCATGATTCACCTTGTACCTGCTTACAGGCAAAGACTTAAAACCACAAAACCAACAATTAAATCAGTGAAGACCTGGACGGAGGAGGCAAAGTTAAAGCCACAGGCCTGCCTTGACTGCACTGACTGGAATGTTTTTGAAAGTACCTCTGCAGACTTAGATGAACTCACAGAGACTGTAACATCATATGTCAACTTCTGTGAAGACCTATGTGTACTCACCAGCAACTTGCGAATATACAATAACAACAAACCTTGGTTCACAGCTAAACTTAAGCAGCTACGTCGTTCCAAAGAGGAAAGCCTACAGAAAAGGTGATAAAATGCTGTACGATCAGGCCAGAAATGTATTAACAAGGGAGATCAGAGCAGCAAAAAGAAGCTACTCTGAAAAGCTAAGGAATCAGTTCTCAACAAATGAACCAGCAAACATGTGGAAAACACTTAAAAATATCACCGGCTACGGCAAACCACCTTCCCGGGCTGAAGGAAATCAGCAACTGGCACATGACCTGAACGTGTTTTACTGCAGGAAACTACAGCCACCTATCTCCACAACCCCCATCTCAGTAACACCAACAACAGCCAAGCCTCCTACAACTGACCCCATCCCATTGGGTTCACAATCCCTAGTGATCACAGAAAAGGGAGTGCAAGACCTATTTCACAGACAAAAGCCAGGAAAAGCTCCAGGCCCAGACAAGATAATTCCTTCTTGCTTAAAAGTCTGTGCTGACCAATGGGCCCCCATTTTCATCTGTATCTTCAATAAATCGCTTGAGATGTGCTATGTACCTTCTTGCTTCAAACAATCTACTATCATCCCAGTGCCAAAGAAGCCCACCATCAAGGAACTGAATGACTACAGACCAGTTGCTCTAACATCTGTAGTCATGAAAACCTTTGAAAGGCTAGTGCTGTCCCACTTGAAAACCATCATGGATCCACTGTTAGACCCTTTGCAATTTGCATACCGAGCAAATAGATCAACAGATGATGCTGTTAATATGGCTCTGCACTACATCCTATAACATCTTGAATCTCCAAAGACCTACGCAAAGGTCCTCTTTGTAGACTTTGGTTCAGCACTCAATACCATCATTCCAAGTACACTTCTAACTAAGCTAAACCAGCTACAGGTACCTGAACACACTTGTAAGTGGATCATAAGCTTCCTAACAAACAGGAAGCACTGGTGAAGCTAAGCAGAATCGCATCAGATACCTGTACAATTAGCACAGGGGGCCCCTAAGGCTGTGTGCTCTCCCCACCTCTTCTCTCTGTATACCAATGATTGCATCTCTAACAATCCATCTGTTAAACTACTGAAGTTTGCAGATGACACAATAGTGATTGGTCTCATTCGAGACAATGATGAATCAGCATACAGACGGGAGGTTGAACAACTAGCCTCGTGGTGTGACCGGAACAACCTGGAACTGAACACACTCAAAACTGTAGAAATGGTGGTAGACTTTAGGAGAAACCCTTCCATACTTCCACCTCTCACAATACTAGACAACACAGTATCAACAGTAGAGACCTTCAAATTTCTAGGTTCTACCATATCGCAAGATCTAAAATCGACAGCTAACATCAAAAACGTCATCAAAAAAGGGACTTCCGGTTGGCGACCCGTGGTGTCATGGCGTTGGGAGAGTGACAGCTGCTCCCCAACTCCTTTAAACGCTGTGTTTTGGGGATCCTTTCGGGGGCGTGGAGCCTGGAGAGCCCCGCGGACGAGAGGGCGAGCCGGAGGAGCGTGAAAGCGGATCGCAACGCTGAGCGCAACGACCGGGCAGCTCTGTCGACCCAACACAAGCGAGTTAGCCAGCTAATGGCTGACCTGAAGCCGCGGTAGCCGACAACGAGAGAGGAAGCGACAGAGACCGGAGATCGCAGTGCTAGCACATAGAATACCTTTCCCCTTATTATCGTAAAATCGCTGTCAACGGAAGGGGCCGGAGGAGTCGGAGGAGAGGTGCTCGGAGGAGAGAAAGGTGGCGTTCCGAAATAAAGAGCCGATTGGGGAGCGGAGCAGCCGACGACCCGGTGAAGGAGAAGTACGAGACGAGGGGACGGAGAGATACATGCAAATGGAATAGAGACGCGAGAAAAGGAGATTTTGAGGCTGAGAGCACTAGAAAGAAAGTGATTTGAAGTGGAGTAGACAGAGGATTAAGAGCTTCTCTGGATAAATTTAGAGATTGGATGTGCAGCCATTACAGAGCCTCTCTCCTTTTTTTTTCTCTCTTCTTGAAGAGAACAGGAATTGCTGACTCATTGTTCCAGGGATTGACTAGCACGGAGAAACACCAAAGAAGACATTAACCAGTAAATTACCATCTACCCCTTGTCAAACTACCTCAGTAAATGAGACTCTCTCCTGAAAATTATATCAAATTATACTATTATATTATTATATCATTATATTTGTACATATATTAACCTATTATCTATTATTTACCATATATCTATCCTATTTAGCAATCTATATTAGTACGTATATTATATCTATTATATATTATTACTTACTATCTTATTACTATACTTTTATCATTTTCTCTATTATCTAACTTATAGCAGATTTATAGCTTTTTGATATTTCTTACTTATTTATTTATCTACGTTAATAATAATTAATTGCTTTGATTGTTTTGATTTAATAGATTAGCCTATCTGGAATCAAGTTAGAAATTAACTAAGAACGAATTAAGAGCTACTTAAGAAGCTAAATTGTTTAAGGTACTGTAGTTATTTTGAAAATTAATTGATTATAATTAATACATATAATCAGGAACTTTATACTAGATACTAAATAACACCGAAATCATATTGAATACAAAAAACCTGTTTAGCTATCTGGACAAAATATCTAATAGCTCGATCATCTATTTCTGTATAAAAGTTTAGAGGAAAACAAACTAAAAGAGATTAAAGACAAGATCTAAGGAAGGACCCTTGAATATATTGCGGCAAGCGCTATTGGATGGTTATCTGGAGGAATATTGAGAGAATACTAAGGAAACAAAAGTTGACCTTAAAGGAAATGGCAACCTTGACCTCCACAATAGCAAAAACAGGGAAAAAGGTCCCATCCAACCCAACTCTGTCAATGGCGTCTCCAGCAATCCCGAAATCATTAGAAGGCCTTCAAAAAGTAGATAAACCCCCAACCACTCCAACTCTGCAAACAGTGCAGTCCTCTCTACTATCAATCCAGGAGACCATGCTAGCAATGCAGGAAAAGCTATTAAACAGCCATTCGGAATTAAAATCAGATATCCATGCACTGGACACAAAAATGAATGAGATCCAAACCTCCATCGCTAAAAACGAAAATAGAATACAAAAAGTAGAACAAAGGATTGAAAAAAATGAGAAAAAATTGGATATGATAGATCAAACCCTTTCGGCACAGAATAAAGAAACGGAGGATTCCTTGATCCAACTCGAGATGGATAGGGCTGCGTTCTATCTTCGGTTTCAGAATATTGTGGAAGAAAAAGAAGAGAACTTGGGAGATAAGATGGCTGAACTGATCGCGGAAACCCTCCAACAGGAAAAACAAGAAATAATCAAAGAAATCGACGAGGTTTACAGAGTACAGACTAATTACGTGAGAAGAAACAAATTACCAAGAGAGGTCCACGTGCGATTTGCAAGGAAACGGGTGAGAGACATTCTTTATAATATAGCAAGGGAAGAACAAATCATCTATGAAGGAAAAGAGATAAATGTCCTCAAACAGATTCCAAGAAGAGTGAGGGAAAGGAGGACAAACTACAGGTTTCTGACGTCTCAACTAAATAAGAGAAGTATAACATTCCGCTGGCTTTTGCCGGAAGGAATGCTAATATCATGGATGGGGAGAAAAATCAAAATTGACAGCATAAGTATGGCCCAAGAATTTCTTGACCAGTTAAGAGGAGGTGAAGAGGAACAAACTAGCAAGGAAGAGATAGAAGCGATAAATACAGAGGAAGATACACCCCCAGAACAGAGCACAAGGGAAGACATAGAAGACGAAAAGAGGAAAGAAATATAGAAGAAAAGGGGAAGAAAACAAGACCAGTAAGGGCAGTAACCTTAAAGGCAAACAAAAACTAAGAACTAGATACCAACAACGAGAATGAATAATATGAAAATTCTATCGTTAAACGTAAACGGCCTAAATGAACCCAAAAAGAGGAAATTAATACTGACAAAATTAGCGAAACAAAATCCCGATATAATCTGTTTACAGGAAGTTCATATAAAAAAAGATGAAGCATTTCATTTAGACTATCCCAAATTTGGTAAAGTATTTATGTCGTTAGCCGTAAAAAAGAAAAGGGGAGTAGTTATCTATGTAAAGAAAGGGATAGAGGCCAAATGCAAATACAAAGATGAAAAAGGGAGAATACTTATAGTTGAAATAATAAGAGGAATGTCTAAAATGCTGTTAGTAGAGATATATGCCCCAAACAAAAAACAAGGGAAATTCTTTGAAAAATTACACGAACAGCTCGCAAAATGGCCACAGAATGAAATTTGTTTATTAGGAGACATGAATGGAATTATAGACCCAAACAAAGACTATAAAAGTGCAAAAATTAGGAAAAACAAAAGACCCCCCCTACCAAAAAGCTTTTTTGATTTAATAGAGGAAATAAATCTAATAGACATCTGGCGCACATTACATCCCAATGAAAAACAATATACATATTACTCGATTCCACAGAACTCTTGGTCCAGAATAGACATGATTTGGACCACCAGGAAGCTAGGATTGGAAATAAAAAAAGTTGAAATATGTACAAATACTTGGGCAGATCATAAACATTTAGAAATTAATTGGCATCATACTAACAAGAGAAAACAACCGAGATGGACCCTAAGGACAAACTTATTAAATGATAAAGAGTTTTTAGCAAAACTAAACAAAGAAATCAAACAATTTTTTATAGAAAACAAGAAACAAGATACGGCCAAAGAAATTATTTGGGATACTATGAAAGCCTATGTGAGGGGGCTAGTTATCTCATACACAGCTTTTAGAAACAAAGAAGAAAGGAAGGTGAGAGAGGGTCTTACTAAAACTTTAACAGAAATTGAAAAGGAATTACAACAAAGCCCGGGAGATGAGGCGACTAAACGAAAATGGTTGATGACAAGGCATAGAATAAATATATTAGATCAAGAGGAGGTGGCGCAAAAAATAAAAAGATCCAAACATTACTGTTTTGAAAATGCTAACAAGTCAGGAAGGTGGCTTGCTTATAAATTAAAAAAAGAAAAAGAAAAAAATCAGATATTAATACTAGAAGATTCTAAAGGTAATATATTAACAAAGGAAGAGGATAAGCAAGAAATGGTGAGGGAATTCTACGAGAACTTATATAAAGATGAAAAGATCGAACCAAATAAAATAGAACAATATCTGATAGATGCGGACCTACCTCAAATCACGGAAGAAGAAAAAGAGATGCTGAATAGAAAAATTACAGTAGAAGAACTAAAAACAGCTCTCTCTAAAATTAAAAAAAATAAATCACCAGGCCCAGATGGACTACCAGGAGAATTTTACGTAAAATTAGAAGAAACATTAAATTTAGAGTTACTAGAACTATTCAATGAGACTTTGATTGGCACTAAAATCCCGGACACCTGGAGGGAAGCATTTCTAACACTTATCTGGAAAGAAGGAACCGACCCCCAAAAAATAACAAACTATAGACCTATCTCCCTTCTGAACTCGGATTACAAATTGTTCATGAGTGTTATAGCAGAGAGAGTCAAAAAAATACTAAACCCCTGGATTCATAGCGAGCAAAATGGATTTCTTCCGGGGAGGCAAATCAGAGATAACCTGAGAATAATACTAAACACTATAGAATATTACGAGCAACACCCTGAGAAACAGCTAGCATTAGTGTTTGTCGATGCCCAAAAGGCTTTTGACAACCTAAATTGGAACTTTATGATAAACCAAGTCAACTTAATGGGATTCGGGGCAAACTTCAGAAAGATGATACAGAACATTTATCATAAGCAGAGAGCAAATATATTAATGAATGGGGACAAGACCCAGACATTCCAGATCCACAGAGGAGTAAGGCAAGGATGCCCCCTTTCCCCTTTACTATATATCCTGGCGTTGGAAGTACTATTGAGAAAGATCAGAGCGAACAAAGAAATTAAAGGGCTCAGGGTTAGAAAGGAAACCTATAAAATACAAGCCTTCGCGGATGATGTAGCTCTTATTATAGAAGATCCGCTAGAATCAGGACCAAAAGCTTTGCAAGAAATACAAAATTATGGCCAAGTGGCTGGCCTAAAACTGAATAAGGAAAAAACAAAAATAATAACCAAAAACATCACGGAAGTACAAAAAAAAGATTTGGAAAACCTATTAGGCCTCCAAATAGTTAAAAAAGTCAAGTATTTAGGAATTTGGATCACAGCAAGATACTCATCGTTAAAAGATGATAATTATGTTCCACTGCTAAATAAAATACAGGAGGAACTAAGGAGATGGGGAAAACTAAAATTGTCTTTATTAGGGAAAATAGCGGCAATTAAAATGAATACTTTACCAAAAATTTTATTCCTATTTCAAAATGTCCCTCTAAAACTAGATAGAAAATTCTTCCAAAATTTGAAAAAACACGTTAGGAACTTTATTTGGGAAGGAAAGAAATTGAGAATTTCACTCAAAACTCTACAAGGGAAAAGAAAAATGGGCGGATTTGGACTCCCGGATTGGGAAACCTACCAAAAAGCAGCAAAATTAATCTGGATCAAAGAATGGATTACTCTAAGGAATAAGAGAATTCTAACAATTGAAGGCCATGACCTACAAGAAGGGTGGCACGCCCACCTCTGGGACTTGAAAAACAAGAAGAAATCCTATTTCCATAAACATAAAATTAGAGAAACCCTTATACAAATATGGCAAGAAATCAGACAGAGGATCTACTCCAAAGTCCCGAATTGGCTTTCTATTATGGAGGCCTTGACCACCCCAAATAGAACAGAAGCTATAAAATTTGGCACATATAAAGAAATTTTAGAAGAAAATGGAAACATTAAATCACTTGAGACTCTTAAAGAACAAGGCTATAAGGTAGATTGGTGGAATTATTTGCAGATGAATTCGAGATACCAAAAAGATAAGGACAAATTTGGCATTGAAATGAAATATGGAAACTTCGATAAAATTATATGGGGAGTAGATAAGAAAATGTTAACTAAATTATATAACTTTCTATTGGATGAGGATAAAGCAGAGACCATCGCAAAGAACAAATTAAGTATTTGGGAAAAAATTTTTGGATACAACATTAATTATACTGATTGGGAAGAAGCATGGAACAGGAACTTTAAAATCACAAAATCAGCAACGTATAGGGAGAATCATTACAAAATACTACATAGATGGCATCTAGCCCCAGCCAGATTAGCAAAAATGTTTTCAAATCTTTCACCCAAGAGCTGGAAATGTGGTAAAGAAGTTGGTACTTATTACCACATGTGGTGGTCTTGCCCAGAGGTCAAAAGATACTGGGTCAAAGTACGACAGTGGTTACACGAAATATTAGATCAGGAGGTACCATTGTCTCCAGAGTTCTTTCTGTTGGGTATAGTAGGCGATGGCCTAAACAAAAATAAAATTCAACTCACAATGCAGATAATAACAGCAGCCAGATTAGTGCTAGCAAAATGTTGGAAAAGCAAAACTCAACCGCTAGAAGAAATGCTAATAAATAAAATTTTAGAGTGTGCAGAAATGGCGAAGATAACGAGCCTGTTAATGGATGATGAGACAAGTAAATTTAATGAAATATGGGGAAACTGGTATAATTGGCTAAGTAACAAGAAAAAGTAAATGATATGCCTTATATATTAATAGCTTTGATGAAATGTACATATAGTCTATAAATATAATAGAGAGGAATTTAGCCTAAGATGAAGTAGATTGGATATAAGATATAAAATATATAACGGATAAGAAACACTGTATCTCCGAACGATATCTAGAATTTTGTAAACTTTTTCTTTTTTTCTATTTTTTTCTTTTCTTTTCTCTTTTTTTTCTTTTTTAACTCTGAAAACTCAATAAAGTATTTGAAAAAAAAAACACAAAAACGTCATCAAAAAAGCACAACAAAGAATGTTCTTTCTGCACCAACTCAGAAAGCTCAAACTGCCCAAGGAGCTGCTGATACAGTTCTACAGAGAAATTATTGAGTCTGTCATCTGCACCTCTATAACTGTCTGGTTTGGTTCTGCAACCCAACAAGACAGACACAGACTTCAGAGGATAATTAGAACTGCAGAAAAAACAATTGCTACCAACCTGCCTTCTATTGAGGACCTGTATACTGCACGAGTCAAAAAGAGGGCTGTGAAAATATTTACAGACCCCTCGCATCCTGGACATAAACTGTTTCAACTCCTACCCTCAAAATGACGCTATAGAGCACTGCACACCAGAAGAACTAGACACAAGAACAGTTTTTTTCCGAATGCCATCACTCTGCTAAACAAATAATTCCCTCAACACTGTGGAACTATTTACTAAGTCTGCACTATTATTAATCTTCTCATCGTTCCCACCACCCATCTCCTTCCACTTATGACTGTATGTCTGTAATTTTGTTGCTTGTATCCTTACAATTTATATTGATATTGTTTCCTGATTGCTTATTTGTACCCTATCAATATCATTAAGTGTTGTTACCTTATGATTCTTGACAAATGTATCTTTTCTTTTTATGTACACTGAGAGCATATGCACCAAGACAAATTCCTTGTGTGTCCAATCACACATGGCCAATAAAAAATTCTATTCTATTCTAAAATATAATAAAATTTATAGTATAGTATTGTTTATATAGCTGGCTAAGAAAAGGTTAAACTAATTATTGTTTATATTTTAATACAGAAGAACCTGACTTACCGCTATATGGAAGCTCTTCACTAATTGCTTCATCTACAAGCAATGATGTTTCATAAGTCCTGAAAGGAAAGGCAGACCATATCCATCAAGGTCATGTATCTATGCCACTTACTTACTTACTAATTTATTAGATTTATTGGCTGCCCATCTTACCAAAGGGTAACTCTGAGCAGTTTACAATAACTTATAGACATGAAAGATGACTATCTCCAGCCTATCTCAATGCTGTTACAATACTCACCAGCATCGGGCCACATTGCGAACTGTATAACCACCGCCTCCTAATACCAGAAGGGGAATGTTGAAACTTTTTACATATTCCACACACTCCCTGGAATCCAAAGTTAGAATATTTATATTGGCATATACTTGGCATACACACATAAATAAAAATTTTGTGTGTGTGTGTGTGTGTGTAAATGTAGCAATTTACTGTAAACGACTGCTGTTAAAATGATTTCAAAGTTGTTATCAAACCTATTTCGCTGAAGCAGGGAAATTGCTAAACTAATAGGGGATTGCTAGCCCCCCCCCCCCCAAATATTTAAACAAAGGACCTTATTAATTTAGGGAAAATCCATTGGGGACTGCGCAGAAGAAAAGGGCAGAGAGCTGAATAATTAGATCCAAAGACAAAAAGAAGGTGGTTGAGAGAGCCATCCTTTTTCTAATGCTTGCTTTTCTGTCTCCAAAGTGGAAGAGTGTCAGTCCTTGCTGGAGTTTGAATCAATTACAGAGGACTTTGAAAGACACTACAGGCCCAGTTTTAATGCAATGAGAAAGTTGCAATAATGTTTCTTGACAGCTAATATTAGAACTGGGAGAACAGATGCAGTGCAAGAACTAATGATGATCTCTTCATACTCTCTAAGACTGATATAGACTTTCACCTTTAAAATAAGCTCAGCACTGAAAATGAATAACAGCTCTTAAGCAATTTGTATGCATGTGTGCAAAAGAAAGCAAAATGGCAGTCACAGATATTAAACAGATACGACTTCAAATTGAACTGCCACCAGCAACATCACTGTGAAGAGCCTTGGCAGCGTATGACATCAGAGTTGAAAATATATATAGTTTGTAAATAAACTACTCTTTCTGCTTAATTTGTTAGTGAAGAAAACAACATGGTCAGCTAAAAACCAAGCAAACCACATTTAGTGTAACTTAAAACCCCAGCCACTTTGCAACCTAGCTTTAGAAAGGGAACCTGCTAAAAAAAGACTAACAATATTTCCCAATTAACAAGAAATATTAAAAGCAGATATTTGATAACTAATTTCCAGGTCAACAATTCTGATACTACTATTGCATTGGTAATATAAAATAGCTCTTGGTATCTCAAATGCTATAGTTTCAGACTGCAACTATCAAGGGCAAAAAAGGAAAATAAAACAACAACAACAAAAAGACATGATGTGTGATTGGATCTTCCAAAATTTTGCTCTTGCATCTGGTGTTTCATGTTTGATTAGATCTTTTTTTCCAATATTCACACACCATACAAATTCCTATCTAGCCTGCAACCGAAAAACTAAAAGTACAGTACAGCATCTATATTTTTTCCGCTGAGGTGCAAATACAGTGTGCAGTGATTTGGAATTGAAGGGGAAAAGATTATGCAGATGGCCCAGAAGCGCTCCGTTGTATTTGCTGCCATTGTTTGAAGAAACTGTGCTTTTTCCTATGCTCAAAGATGCAAATGGAAATTTAAGGAGATGCTCAAAGAAAATCTAAATCACCTTTTCCCTTTCAAATCCTGATTGCTACAAGTCAGCTCAATGGAAGATGTATTTAAATATGATTGAAATAGCAGTAGAAATACATGTCTTTTTCTTGCAGGATGGTTGGCAGCAGTTTTGGAAAAGTGTTTTATAATAAAAAGAGGGTACAGGAGAATTTTGAGGGGTCTTAAAACCAGAACTTCAACAAAATTAAACAAGAAAAAAGCAGTCATATCCTTATTAGCCTAATTTGTTGTTTAATTTTTGATGGGTTATAAAATGGACTTACCCGTGTCCTCTTATACTGAGGTTAAAGCAGCCTAGGCGATCACAGCCTAACGAGTCAGCACCACACTTAAAGGGGTAAGCAGGAGAGATAAAAATGAGGAATAATGACAATTGAAATTTCTCAGCAAACCTACCCATTATTATTGTAGCCTTCCGTGAGTCCCTTCATATGACCACAAGGAACAGCCATCAAAAATTCTCACCTGCAACACTATACAAGTTGGCTGATAGAATTCCACCACTTGATTAATGACTGGCTGGAAGAGGTGTTTATAACCTTCCAAACAAAAAGACAAAGAAACCACTACTATAATTTCCCTGCTAAAATATGCACTGAAGATGGATAATCCAACAAGCCTCAGTGGAAGACTTACTTTGGTCATCAATGCCATCCCGCAAAGGTACATTTAGACAGTAATAGCGGCCACTCTCAGCTCCAACTTCATACATGTCACCTACATGTCAGTGTAGAATTCAAATAGGGGTACATATTAGAAAACATTCGTTTTCCATAAATGTGACACAGAATTTCAAATTCTTTCACATATTTATTAGCTGGCTAATAGAATTCTGATTCTTAAAAGCTGAAAAAGAACAGTAAAAGATTTTGTACCTGTACCAGGGAAAAAGTAATTCCCGTATTTGTGAAAAGATACTGTCATGACACGGTCTGTCAAGTAAAAAGCTTCCTGCACACCATCTCCATGATGGATGTCTATATCAATGTAAAGCACACGTGGATGGTACCTGTCAGAGAAAAAAAACTTTTCTGTGGGAAAAACCATATCTCCTAACATCGGTAAAACTTAAAAGTCTCATTTATGAAAAACCTGTACTTATCACTAGTGTCACAGCAGCATCTCCTCAGAGCTGCTGCAATTCTGACAACGCTGATCTAAATTGCCAGCACTTTAAAATGATACTGAAGAAAGAAAAATCTATCAAGGGTCACATTCTGTTAAATTGCAAAGCAGACAAAGGTGCTCATTTTCTATTTCAAGATTTTTCTCAATCATGCATCACTTTTATTTTCTCTGTAGTTGTAATACCCTCTTGTCTTTGTCACCCTCCTTTGACAATTGATTAAGAAGTTATTAAGTCTGGAGTGATGGTGTGTAGAGAATTTCTGAAGTTATGCCCAAAGTTAATACATTCCCTGAACTCAATGAGCAAGCAAAAATATCACCAGTACTTCTGCCAGAATTTAAAACAATAAACAACAAAAGGTTAATTAATTAAGACTTTGATTTTAGAAAGTTATAAATGGATTAAGGGTCCAGATAAATTTGAAATAAAATTTTGGAATGCATTACACAGGTAGTTCTTACAGACTTACAACTGTTTAATGACAGTTCAGAATTATGATGGCCATGGAATGGGTGTTTTATGGCCCATAAAGCACTTCCAGCCATTACAAAACATTGCATCACCACCCAAGTTCACAGGATCATAATCAGAGTGCTTGGCAACCTGTTCTTACTTAAAACTGGTTGCCAAGAGCCCTGAAATCATACGATCACCATTTGCAATCTTCTCTGCTAGCTTCTCCAGAAAGTCAACGGGGAAACCAGGAGGGAAGTTTGCATGTTGCGGCTGCTGCCTGTCATAAAGCTGAGATTCTCTCCTGACTGGCAGCTCTTTGAGAATGAAAAGGCTGCTTGCCAGGAGGAAACCACATGGAATTTTCCCCACCCTGCCCTGAAAGGCAGCCCTTTGAGAAAAAAAGGGTTGCTTGTGGAGGGGAACTTTTCCAGCAGGCTACAGAAATGGAAATCAGATCCCGAAGATCTGAGCTCCATTCCTGCAGCTCTCTGGAAGAATTCCCCTTCCAAGAAGATAGGGGAACTCCTCTGACAAAAGGAAAAGTCAGATCTTAAGTTCCTGCAGCCCACAGAGGAGTTCCCTTCTGTATCCAGGCAGGAGGTGAACTCAACAGGCAACTCTTTCACTCCCTCTGCTTAATGACCAGGGAGATTGCTTAACTACTATAACCAGGAGTGCCGAGATTCTCATTGTTGACGAAAGCAATCATATGGGCCCCCTTCGCTCAATAATGAAGATTCTGGTCCCAATTGTGGTTGAACGCTGAGGACTACCATAAAGAATCCTTCCCTTGGGAAAGTGGACATTTTAATTTTTTTTAAAGACATAATTAAAATAAACAATTTTAAAAATTGAACTCTAGAGGGAACTAAAGTTTTTAATTAAAGGAGAAGAATACATAAACTTAATTAACAGCTACAGAATTACACAAAACATTGTAACATTGGAAATACTGATGGACATTTTTGAAAAATGGAATCAGAAGTTAATATCAACAATATCAATAGCGATGCTGGTTTTATAGACAAACTGTCCAAAGATGTTATGGAAAAAACAGCAGAAAAGGAACAAGTTGACATTAAAAGTGGATCTACTAATGACAGGTTACAAGAATGATATGGAAAGGGATGTCTCATTAGGCATGTAAAAGAAATCAGTTGATGCTTTAAAAATCAAAAGAGAATTACAAATAATAAACAAATTGGATTTACAAAAGAGGTCTGTTAAAGTTGGATGAAAATTGTGAGAAAGGGTAAAAAAGAAATGAAAATAAATCAAGTTCTATGATATTATTTGAATGGACTAAAGACTGAGATTGTTAGAAGTAAAGGAAGGAATAAAAAATTGGTTAATTTCAATAAGTGTCACAGGAGCAACTCAGACAACTGAGGAACAACTTTCTGACAACTCTTAATGGATTTGCTGACACCAGGACTGAAATTATATGCTTTATGGATTTGTTTACAGATAAAATGGGTCATGGAGTATTTGCACATCATTTGCACTTTTTTATTCTTTCTACTTTTCTTTCTTTCTTTTAGTTTATGATGAATTCTGAGATGAGTTTTCCAACATTTTGTAAATGTTTGGACATTTTTAATTTTTGGCACCTGGAAAGAGACCTCGTATATTTATATTTAGAATCCCAGGGGGACACTTTGTACTGTGGTGAATTATTCATGCAAACAAGGATACCTACTTGAGAAGCTCCAAAATGCCAATCACGATGTCATTCACGTAACAAAACCCAGAAGCCTGGAGAATGAAAATAAAGAAATTACTGTATGTTAGTTAAAAGGAACCACTATGCCTTCCTAATAAAGCAGACTTGACTATTACCTCAAACTTCTTGGCATGATGCAGTCCTCCAGCCCAATTAATTGCAATATCACAAATCTAAGAATAGAAGAGAAATATTAACTTTGAAAAAAAGAATTATCGCAAAATGAAATATCTAGGATCACTAAAATCTATACCTTAATTTATTTCACTAGTCTGTATTATCCCCTTTTAATAAACTGCACTAGAAACATTGAATCATAGGCCTGAAAGGGACCTTGAGGGTCTTCTAGCCAAACCCCCACCCAAGGCAAGAGATCTTATACTATGCCAGGACAACTCAATGTCCAATCTTTTCTTCAAAATATGCAGTGATGGGAGCACTCACTACTCCGGCAGGCAAGTTGTTCCACTGAATAGTTGTTCTCACTGTCAGCAAATTTCTTCTTAGTTCCAGGTTGAATGGCTCTGTATCCAAGCTTCCACTGATTGCTTCTTGTTCTATTCTTGGGTGCTTTGGAGAATATCACATCTCTTTTCTGTGAGTGCCCTTCATGCAGTGGTGGGATTCAGCAAGTTCGCACCAGTTCAGCAGAACCGATACCTAATTTTTTTGTTGAGTTCTGTGAACGAGTTAGACGTGTTCTGGACAATCTGTATTTGCTGGAACATGTCTGGTTTTCGTTCAACTTCCTTCCAGGCGGGGGAAAAAAAACCCTCCCCAAAAGTTCAAGAGAGGAGAGACGGAAACCTTCAATCACATCACTCAGGCAAAACTTGTCTCAGGCAGCAGGGGTGGGGCCTGCGCATAAGGTGGCATCCCAGGGCCAAAGCGCCAGCGGAGCACCAGAGGGTTGGGAAGGGTGCTGAAGCAAGCGGGCGTCCTGGCTGCAGCGCCCATGCTGGCTGCCGCTTCCCAGCCAGAGCTGGAATGCCACCACGTTTAAGTGCCGGTAGATGCTGCCCTTCCCTCCAGTAGGCTTGGGTAGCTGCTGGAGAGAAACGGGCCCATTTCAGCACCTCGTGCCCAGTTGCCCTCACTTCCCCCAAGCATTTCTTTGCCTACCTGATTTCCAGCTCCGTCCTGTTTCTCCATTGCATTTCTCGCCTTCCTGTGCAGGGAAACAAGTCTGTGGGACTAAAAAAAAAAAAAGTTCAATCAATCAATTCCAACTTCTTGCGGAAA
Organism: Ptyas mucosa; assembly: GCA_012654045.1. Classification (NCBI taxonomy): domain Eukaryota; kingdom Metazoa; phylum Chordata; class Lepidosauria; order Squamata; family Colubridae; genus Ptyas; species Ptyas mucosa. The sequence goes on from WNWU01000125.1 coordinate 3,616,011, forward strand.
AAAAAGATCTTGCAAAGTTGGAATTGATTGATTGAACTTTATTTTTTTTAAGTTCCACAAACCTTTGTTTCCCTGTACATGACGGCGAGAAATGCAATGGAGAAACGCGATGGAGCTGGAAATCAGGTAGCAAAGAAATGCTTGGGGGAATAGAGGCCATGTAGGTGGTGGTTGGTGGGGCAAATTCTGCAGCGCAGAGCTGCGCTGCAATGGAGAAATGGGAAAAAGCGGCTGGCACGGTGTTGTGGCTCCGACCCCCAAGCCCATCGTATCGGAGGAAGAAGGCTCCGAACATGAAGGAGAGGAGCTGGCCAGGCCTCCCTCTCCTGGCCCCTCCTCTCTGGCAATTCTTCAGGTGTCAGCCGAAGGAGAGGAGATTGGCCAGGAGCCAGGTGTCTCCGATCTGTCGGAGAGTGATGAGGGAGACAAGTTGTGGCTGGATCCACGCCAGCGTCGGCGTGCTAAACGGTCACAGCAGATGAAGAGGCGTGCCAGAGATTGAGCTGAGTCACGGGACCACACCCCACAGGCTATATAAGGGAGGGTGATGGCCATTCCAGCTCTGTGACGGACAAAGCAAAAACTCTGGTGAGTCACTAGCCCTTTTGGACGAACAAAGCCTCATCTGTTGTGGATTTCTGTTACTGGACTACTTCAAACTGTCTGTATTTCTGTGTTATCTGGTGAAGGGACAACCCCTCCTTCTTGAAGTAAAAGCTCTTGGCAGGCAGCTGCTGCGTTGCTGCCAAGTTTTGATAATGAACCTTTGACTGTTTTGAAACAATTATTTAACCCTTTGGGGTGGGTGTTTGTGCGTGTGGGAGATGGGGACAGAACATCTTGTCCGTCACCTGAAACGTAAACCATCTTTTAACCACGATGGACCAACAGCTGCAGCAGCAGTTATAGCAGCTGCAAGATGCCAATCAGCTCCTGCAGCAGCAAGTGGCACAGTTAACTGCCCAACTTGCTTTGGGGAATGCTCCTGCAGCTCTCCCTCCTCCTCCTCCCTGTTCACAATGCCCAGTGAACGTGCCAGAGAGGTTTTCTGGGCAGACGGAGATGTTCCCGGCTTTCCTGGGACAATGCCAACTCTTCATGGCAATGAGGCCGGAGGATTTTTCAGATGACCAGGCTCGGGTGGCATTCACGATCAACTTCCTTTCCAGTGCTGCCGCCTGATGGGCCATGCCCCTGTTGCTGCAAAATAGCCCCTTGCTTCTGGACTATCAGGGCTTTTTGTAACTCCTGCGCGTGATGTATGAGGACCTCCTCCGGGTTCAGACAGCAGCGAGGCGCATCAAGGTCCTCTGCCAAGGGAAGCGCCCCCTGCAGGACTATATTGCGGAGTTTCGACTTCTCGGCCAGGACTCTGCCTGGAATGAGGCGGCGCTCATGGATGCCTTCCAGGACGGCCTTTCGGATGAGCTGCAGGACGAGCTGGTTTGGGTGGAGGTACCTCCGACCCTCGACGTGCTGGTGACCCAGTGCCTGCAGATCGACGCCCGCCTCCTACGGCGACGGCCTCGTCGGGCCCTTCAGGAACCACTGGCAGTTCCTGCACCCCCGCGTCCCGCACCGACAGCGCCCAGGACCATCCCGCGTTTTGTGGCGATGGCTGAGGAGCCATGGAGCTTGGAGCAGCCAGACCTCACCTGACGGCCCAGGAGCGGATGCGGAGACGCCAAGAGGAACTGTGCCTCTATTGCAGCAGGCTGGACATTTTGCCGCCTCATGCCCCAGGAAGCGAAGTGGGACGCCCAAGCCTGTTCCGGAGTCTCGGCGTGACCAGCCAGGAAACTGGCCAGGCCTGGTCTAGGGGCAACCCTGGGCCAGGCACGTAACCAGGCCCCGCCGGAGTCGGCGGCTGTGGACTGTGAGCCCCCTCGGCACTTGATTCTGGACACCTGGGTTTTGTTGGCCAACCGGTCGGAGGGGCTCCAGGCGCATGCGCTAGTGGACTCGGGGGCCACGATGAACTTTATGGACCAGGACTTTGTGGCCAATTATAAGGTCCCCTTGGTTCCGGTGGACCCTCTGTTGAGGGTCGAGACCATCGATGGGCGGGAACTCATGGCGGGGCCCATCAAGTTTGCTACTCAGCCCTTGCGCCTTGCCATTGGGACGCACGAGGAGGCGATCCAGTTCTACGTGATGGCGGACCTCCATTTCCCAGTGGTCCTAGGGATGGCCTGGCTTCGGGCCCACGACCCGCAGGTGGCCTGGTCGAGGAACGCCAACTCGTTCCCGAGTTGCTGTGCGTCGACCACCTTCGCCACACCTGTGCTGGCCAGGACGTCTCCACCCCGGCCGTCTCCTTGCCTCCGGAGCTGACACCTTTTACCGACGTGTTCAGCGAGAAGGAGGCGAATCACTTACCCTCGCACCGACCCTACGACTGCCCGGTGGACCTGCTGCCCAATGCGCCCCTGCCTTTGGGACGTCTGTATTCAATGTCGGAGCCCGAGTTGGCCGCCCTGGGGGACTTTTTGGACAAAAACCTGGCCCGAGGGTTCATCTGGCCTTCGACCTCCCCTCTCTCGGCCCCGGTCCTCTTCGTGAAGAAGACGGGGGACTTACGCCTGTGCTGCGACTACCGGCGCCTGAATGCCATCACGGTGTGGAATTGCTACCCCCTGCCACTGATCCCGGAGCTGATGGAGAGGTTGCGGGAGGCCTCGATCTTCACCAAGCTCGATCTCCGAGGGGCCTACAACCTGGTGCGTGTGCGAGAGGGGGACGAGTGGAAGACGGTGTTTGGCACCCGGTATGGCCACTTTGAGTACACCATCATGCCGTTCGGGTGGACCAATGCCCCCGCGGTCTTCCAGCACTTGATGAATGACGTGTTCCGGGACATGGTGGACCGGTTCGTGGTGATCTACCTGGATGACATTTTGATCTATTCCTGGACCCAGGAGAGCCACCTCCGGCATGCCCGCCAGGTCCTGCAGCGCCTGCGGGAGCACCAACTCTATGCGAAGTTGGAGAAATGTTACTTCTTCCAGACTTCCATAGAGGTCGTCAGGCACATCATCACCCCCAAGGGCATCGCTATGGACCCGCGCAAGGTGGAGGCCTTGTGCAGTTGGGAACCCCCACGTCGGGTGAAGGACGTCCAGCGCCTGCTGGGGTTCGCCAACTACTACCGGACCTTCATCCCAGGCTTCGCCACCCTGACCTTGCTGCTGACCCAGCTCCTACGGGAGAAGGCCCCATTCCGGTGGGGGCCCCCGCAGCAGCAGGCCTTCAAGATCCTCAAGTGGGCTTTTGTCACGGAGCCGGTCCTGAAGCACCCCAATCCACACCATCCGTTTGTGGTCGAGACGGACGTGTCCAACGTAGCGCTTGGGGCGGTGCTGCTACAGGCCCCGGTGGATGGCAGCACTCTTTTTCCCTGCGCCTACTACTCCAGGAAGCTCAACCCTGCCGAGAGGAACTATACCATTTGGGAAAAGAAGGCCGCGTTCGAGGCTTGGCGGCATCACCTTGAGGGGGCCCGACATCAGATGGAGGTGCGGATGGACCATCGGAACCTGGAGCACCTCACCACGGCCAGGAAGTTGAACCAGCGGCAGATCCGGTGGTCGCTGTTTTTCACCCGGTTCATCTTCTGAGTCACGTACATTCCAAGCGGCCTCAATCAGAGGGCGGACGCCCTATCCCGCAAGCCGGAATACTTTTGCCCCAAGGACTCCCTTTCCCCCTGGACGGTGCTGCCAGCGGAATCCTTGGCCACGGTCTAGGAACCGGTGGACTTGCGGGCTCAGGTGCTGGAAGCGCAGCGCTGGGACGACTGGTCGTAGCAGCGGAAAGCAGACGTCGGCCCCGTGCCCCCATGGACTTTGGAGGAGGGCTTGCTGAAGCACCAGGGCCGGCTGTACGTGCCCACGAGTCCGCTCCGAGCCCTCGTCATGAACCAGTGCCATGACAACCCCGCGGCGGGGCACTTCGGTTTAAGACTTTAAACCTGGTGACGGGTTTTTGGTGGCCTCGGGTACGGCACAACGTGCACGTGTACATGACATCTTGTGTGCCGTGCTGACAGGCCAAAGCCGCATCCGGCCCACCTCCTGGGCTCCTCCAGCCGCTGCCGACACCAGAGAGACCATGGGGAGCCATCTCCATGGACTTCCTGACAGACCTGCCGCTGTCCACATTCACGACCGTCCTCGTGGTGGTGGACATGCTCACGAAGATGGCACATTTCATCCCGTGCCACGACCTGCCGTCGGCCTGCACCACAGCACGTCTGTTCCTGCAGCACATCTTCCGCCTCCACGGCCTGCCAGACCGGGTGGTGTCGGACCGTGGGGCCCAGTTCACGGCCCGCTTCTGGAAAAGCCTGATGGCCACGTTGGAGGTGCAGGTGTGCCGGTCATCGTTGCACTATCCGGAGATGGACGGGGGCACGGAGAAGGTCATCGGCATCCTGGAACAGTACCTCCGCTGTTTTGTCAACCAGTAGCAGGACAACTGGGCCGAGTACCTTCCCCTGGCGGAGTTCGCCTTCAACAACTCCCAGCATACCTCCACCCAGATGACCCCGTTCCATGCCAATGTTGGCTACCATCCCCGGCTCTTCCCTTTGGCGATTCCGGATTCCCCTATTCCCGAGACCCAGGACTTCCTCTTGGAACTGCAGGCCATGCAGCAACTGGTGCGGCGGCAGCTGATCCAGGTGAAGGAGGATTACAAATGGGTCGCTGACCGCTCACAATGGGCCACGCCACCGCTGGAAGTTGGGGATCGGGTGTGGCTGTCCACGAAACACCTCCCCACGGACTGGCCGGTGAAGAAACTGGACCACCGCTTTATTGGTCCCTTCCCCGTCGAGGCGGCCATCAGCCCGGTGGCCTACCGGTTGACTCTGCCACGCTCCATGCGGCTCCACCCTGTTTTCCATCGGTGCCTCCTGGTCCCTGAGGCTCTGTCGTGTTGCCTCCGACGCCCGTCAGCGCCTGCTCCCGCCACGGCCGACGAGGACAACTCCGCAGCGTACGAGGTGGACAGCATCCGGGACTCCCATTGGCTGAAATGGCGCTTCCAATACCTCATCGCCTGGAAGGGGTACGGGCCCGAGGATTTCACCTGGGTGGACGCTTCTGCTGTTCAGGCCCCCGATCTGGTGCAGGACTTCCACGACCGGTTCCCGTCCTAACCTCATCCCGACCGGCAGACCCGGGGGAAGGGCCCTGCAGTGGGGGATAGTGTTGTGGCTCCGACCCCCGAGCCCATCGTATCGGAGGAAGAAGGCTCCGAACATGAAGGAGAGGAGCTGGCCAGGCCTCCTCTCTCGGCCCCTCCTCTCTGGCAATTCCTCAGGTGTCAGCCAAAGGAGAGGAGATTGGCCAGGAGCCAGGTGTCTCCGATCTGTTGGAGAATGATGAGGGAGACAAGTTGTGGCTGGATCCACGCCAGCGTCGGCGTGCTAAACGGTCACAGCAGATGAAGAGGCGTGCCAGAGATTGAGCTGAGTCATGGGACCACACCCCACAGGCTATATAAGGGAGGGTGATGGCCATTCCAGCTCTGTGATGGACAAAGCAAAAACTCTGGCGAGTCACTAGCCCTTTTGGACGAACAAAGCCTCATCTGTTGTGGATTTCTGTTACTGGACTACTTCAAACTGTCTGTATTTCTATGTTATCTGGTGAAGGGACAACCCCTCCTTCTTGAAGTAAAAGCTCTTGGCAGGCAGCTGCTGCGTTGCTGCCAAGTTTTGATAACGAACCTTTGACTGTTTTGAAATAATTATTTAACCCTTTGGGGTGGGTGTTTGTGCATGTGGGAGACGGGGACAGAACACACGGAGGGAAGGCTGCTTTCCCTCTTTCTTCTTCCAGCTCCATTTCCCATTTCTCCATTGCAATGCAGCACCCAGGATCCACTTTTGGTAGCAGTGTGTGTGTCTGTGTGTAATTTAACAACCGGTTTGCCCTTGGTTAGGTTGACCATTGCAGGAGGCTCACCCCGCATGTGCGGTGGAGCTGGAGGACAGGGATGTGCCACACCTCTCCTGACGGTCAACCTGAGCCTGGGTGAACCGGTTGTTAAATTATTTGCCTTCATGTATTGGAAGACAGCTAACATGTCACCACTAATCATCTTTGTTAACAGAATAACAAGAGTTGGAAGGAACCTTATAGGTCATCTAGTCCAACCCCCCTGGTCCAAGCAGGAGACCCTACACCATTTCTGACAGAAGGCAGTCCAGTCTCTTCTTGAAAGCTTCTAATGATGAAGCTCCCACAATTTCTGTAGGCAAGCTGTTCCATTAGTTGATTGTTCTCACGGTCAGAAAATTTCTCCTCATTTCTCGGTTGAACCTCTCTTTGATCAGTTAATAAGCTAGACATACCTAGTTCCCTTAAGCATTCATCATATAATCCCCCATGTATGAAAGTTCATTTAGAGAATTTTCACAAGAACAAATTTATTCTGAAAGGGTACTTAAGTTAGAAATTCAAAACTATAATCAAAAAGAGGCCCCTGTTATCATGTGACTTGGAGTCAGCCACTGCTGCAGCAGCCGCCATTTTAAACTGTGACTTGCCTGTGCCATTTGGGATTACAACATGCACTTTCCTGAAGCTGGTAGGGTTTTAGGGTTTTATTTTGTCCCTGATCACATGGCCAAACAATATCCAATGATTTTTGCAGCTGGTGTGGCACCGAGTTTGTTTTTGGGGGTTTTGGTGCTGTGTGGGCTTGATGACTAGTGCTAGAATTGAGTGCTAAAATTGCTTCTATTTTAAAATATTCTTTTTTATTATTCTATAGTATTGTACTGTTTGTTTGTAAGCACTCTGGGAGATGCTCTGCTTTTTAAGTACTATACTTTGCAAACTATTCTGTTTGTACTTTGCAAAGATAATTTTTTTTGCATTTGCCTTGAAACTGCTTGTAGAAATGCTAGCCAGCATCTAAATAAAGCATTCTATAATGTTGAGATCTAAGTATACTACCTTACTGAGATCTAAGTATACTATCTCCACAGCATTTCCTTGATTCACTAGTTGTCAGCCCTGAAGCCATTTTGGGAGCATCTTCAGGGCTGCCACAGCAAAACTGAGTAGAGCTGTGGGAATGTGAGGGGGTAGATAGAGATATCTGAGGATGTGTAGCCAAAATAACATTCTTTCCAGTGGGAAAAAGGCCACTCTACCAGGTGTTGGAGGCGTGGACAAAAGGCAGCCAGAGTTGGGACTGCGACCTGATTGGACCATGTGATGGACTCGTGACGTGAGGGGAAGAACTTTGGGTTTTGATTTGGGTGCGGAAAACCCTGGGTCCTTCAGAGTTGGGTTTTCACCAACTGTGCTAATATGACATTCCTAATAAAATTATGCTTTGAGGAAATTCTAGGCCTCAGAGTTTTGATTGCTTTGGGTTTTTACTTGGAACCCTGACACTAACCCGCCTCTCCTAATAAAAACAACTGAAAAGCTCCCCGCACTTACGGGGCTGTTGTCCAGGATCCTGAGCTCCGGCCGCTTACCCAGAAGACCAGGCAGCAGGAAGACTCAGAGAAGATGGAGAAGACGACGGAAGAGAAATCTTCCAACACAAGCAGATCCATGGGAACTTGTGGGGACAGCTTTGGGAGCTTGTTTCCTTTTGGCAGCTGAGCAGACAGAAGCAGCAGCGGTGGAGATTGAACACCAGCTTGGTGCCCGGCCCAAGAAGCAGGTGGCCTGGCCATCAGCTCAGGAGCTCTACCAGTGGGGCGACAGCTCGGGAGGCAGCATCAGATTCCCGGTGCACCAGGAATTGTATCGGGTGGAGGAGGACCTAACCAGCCGGCCAGTGTTCCAGGAACCCCAGATTGCCTCGGCTTGAGGCGGCAGAGCGCACCATGATCTTCGAGGGGAGAGCTACGAGGCCCCTGGATCTCAGCGAGTCCAGAGAATGGGGAATCCAACCCTCATCAAGACGCCAGTCCCTGGCAGGCCTGCCAGAGAGTTTTGACCATCTGAGTGTCAGCAGCCTGGGCCAGCTCCCTCAGGGGGTCAACCTGGCCATGGTCCAACCAACATTCACCTTCCCTGGCCAGGGAATGTGACTGCTCAGAGCAGAATTTCCCCCTTGTTTCACTCAGCACAAAGCAGATTGTGCCTAAGCCTCCCTCGCCAGGCCCGATCTACTGGGATGACAGCTCAAAGCACAACCACTGCCAGCCAGTCGCCCGGGCCCCTAGGCCAGTCCAGACCAGGACTTTGGCAAGGGGCCATGGGTCTACCGAGGCCAGGCAGTCTGCCTCATCAGCCGCCCCTAAGTCTGCCACCGGTGGACTAGATGCCTCCTGGCTGGGCATACTACCCCAGCCAGGGTGGATCCAGTGCCAATGGATGCCAGCGCCTGCTTCTCAGCCAGCTCCAGTTCTGCAGCCACCAGTGCTGCTGGCCACCCCAGAGCTATTTTTGATGGGAGTCCAGGGAAACTAGTGTACTTCTTGAATCGATTGCTACGGAGGCCAGTACCAGTCCAACCAAGAGATGATTTCGAACATCGTCGACAACATGGAGGATGAAGCAGTGGAGTGGGTGGCCCAAGTGCATGACGAAGGAGCTCACGAACTGGAGGATGCTGACAAGTTCCTGCAGCTACTGAAAACCCGGTTCGACAACATGGTCCGGGGGCAAGAGGCAGAGGCTGAGATCAGAGACCTCAAGCAAAAGGGCCGCCCCGTGAAAAATCAGTCTGGGAATTCTAGAGAGTGGCGGGAAAACTGTGAGACTGGCCAGAGCGCTTCCTTGTCCACCACTTCAAGGAGGCCCTAGACGAGGACCTCCAGCAGACTTGCGCCTTCTGAGGGGTCCTCGAGCGCATACAGGAGTGGTACTAGATGGCGGTGGCTATGGACCTTGAGAGTCACCTGCACCGAAAAGCCGCATCAGACAAAAAGCCTAAGTGAACCTTGGGTTGCCAAACCGGAGAGAGGCAGTCAGAGGAGCAAAAGCCGACCCCAACGGCAGCCATTAGATGTTTCAGGTGTGGCCAACACGGTCACCGAGCGTCAGTGAGCCTGGCCCTGGTGCCAGTTCCAGGTACCAGGAAGCCTGAACTCCAATGGGGCCCAAGGCGAAGAGGACCCCGCGCAAGCCAGCAGACAAGGGAAGACTCTCTCGGCAAGCCATTGAGGTTCCTCCCACCTCTGCCAAAGGAGGGGAAACTCCGGCTTCAGAAGCCCCACCGGCTGCCATGAATGACAGCAGTGAAAGTAGTGAAGATGACCCGATGGTAAGTGAAGCTATCTGCTTCTTCACCATAAAATCGCGGATAATGGTGCCCAGGATGGGAGCCCAAGGGGACATAGAGGTCATTATAGACACCGGGCGTACCAGATGCCTAATAAGCCTCTCCACTGTCCAGGAACTAGGGATAAGCACGATGCCCACAGTGCGCATGTTTACTTTGAACAAGTCGGTAGAACATTAATAGGCGGAGCCTCAGCCACCCTAGTCACCGAGGCAGTAGACATGCAATGGGCCACCACCGGGAGCTCATCTGCTTTGTGGTGGCACTAAAAATGACAGTCAGTCATCCTGGGCTTTGCCTGGCTGGACAAGTGGGACCCAACCATCATGTGGGAGGATGGCTATAGAAAGCTAAAGATAGGAGTGGGACCGTTGCTGCCCCCCCCCCCTTAGCGACAAGGCCCCATTGGAACAACCATAGGGCCCTGGCGAGAAAGCTGCCACCATCGCTGACTCACCACCAGGCTGCCCCCAAGTTCCCAAAGAGTACCGAGACCTGGCTGATGCATTCTGTGAGCAAGAAAGCAACATCCTACCCTCCCCAACTGACCCACCGGCTATGCAATAGAGTTTGTGCTGGGACCCAAGCTACCTAAGCCAAAGATGTATTCTATGACCTCCAGGGAAATGAACGAGCTAAGGAACTACATCGACATCAACTATTGGATTCATTCAGCCCACCAAATCTAGGATGGCCATCCCAGTGCTCTTTAAAGAGAAAAAAAACAGCTCAATGTGGCTTTGCATTGATTTTAGAGGAATTAACGCGGTGTGCATGGAGAACGCCTACCCCGCCATTGATGAAGGACATGCTAAGCCACCTGGCGAGGGGGAAAGTGTTTACCAAGCTAGACCTAAGAGAGGCTTACTACTGGGTGCAAATCAAAGAGGGAGATGAATGGAAGACAGCCTTCAACTGCCTGTTAGGCAGCTTCCAGTTTAAAGTCATGCTGTTCGGACTACAAGGCACCCTCGCAATCTTCATGCAACTGATAAACAAGGTGGTGCATGAGCACCTCTACAAAGGCATTCTAATCTATCTGGACAACATTTTCATATTCAGTGAGATGTTAGAAGATCACACTAAAAAAGTGCGTCAAGTCTTGAAAAAACTCCTAGCAGCTAAACTATACACAAAGTTTTCAAAATGCGAGTTCCACAAGACCTCCCTAGCCTACTTGGGCTACTGAGTGTCAAATGAGGGAATTGAAATGAATCTGGGAAAAGTGAAATGGTCTGGCAACCCCCATGCACCCACATGCACCTACAAACAACTCCAAAGCTTCCTCAGATTCACCAACTTCTACAGGTAGTTCACCCCTGCCTTTGCTGAAGTGGCACTACCCCTGACAGGGCTATTAAAGACAGGAGGGGTGGGGCTAAACAATGACCTAGCCAGCCAATGGCTTGGGACCTGGACTGCCAGTGGACATTTGAAAAACTAAAAAGACTGTTCACAGAGGAGCCCATTCTCTAACACCCCGACCTTGAACAGCCATTTGTGGTCCAGGCAGATGCCAGCAACGTAGCCATAACAGCAGTGCTGTTGCAAGCCAACACCCAGGACCAACTATAATCTTGTGCTTACACTTCCAAAAAACTCAGCGACACTGAAAGGCAGTGGGCAGTGTGGGAGAAGGAAGTCTATGCCATCTGATGAGTCCTCCTCACCTGAAGACACTTCCTAAAGGGAAGCCGAGTACCCTTCAAAGTACGGACTGATCACAAAAACCTAGAAGTCCTAAACACCCCTTGAAAACTTTCCCCCATACAAGTCCTCTGGGTGCAGTACTTCACACGGTTCAACTTCGAATTAAAATACATCCCAAGGGGGAAGAACCTGCTCACAGATGCCTTGTTCAGAAAACCACAATTCAATAGCCGGCGTGAAGACGTAATCCACACCATCATCCCCTCTCTCAACCAGCAGTTCAAGCCACCACCAGAGGCCAAGCCAGGTGCCAAGACACCACCAGAGGGGACCCAATGACTGGGACCCTGAGAACAGCACTCCCAGCAGACCAGTGGTTCAACAACAACAAGGACACTTTGACCCTTAAAGATGGGCTAGCCTGGAAGGGGCCAAGCCGTACGTCCCTACCAGCTTGAGACTTGAAGTCCTGCAGCGCAGCCACAACTCCAAACTTGCTGGACACATTGGTTACTTAAAAACCCTGAACCTAACCAGGAGACAGTTTTGGTGGCCAAAGACGAAAGCAGATGTGGAGGACTATGTAAAGAGCTGCACCATCTGTGCTCCCATGAAGAAACAGCCAGGGAAGCCCCCTGGCCTCCTCCAGCAAGTGGCAGACCTAAGCCAACCCTGGGAAGAGATTGCTATGGATATTATAGTTGAGCTCCCAGAGAATGGAAGAAATACAGTCATTTGGACTGTGACTGACTTATTCTCAAAGCAAGGCCACTTTACAGCCTGCTCTGGGATACCTTCGGCCAAGAAACTAGCTAGGATGTTCATAAAACAGATATACAAGCTACATGGGTTACTTGCAGGATTATCTCTGATGGGGGTCCAATTCACCACAAATTTCTGGAATTCCTAGGGTCTACCCAGGGCTCAGCTCGGTTTTTCATCCAAGCAGAAATGGGGCGGTGGAACGAGAGAATGCCATGGTAAAGCAATACCTGAGGTGTTATGTAGACTATCAGCAATCCACCTGGGCAGATCTGCTGCCTTTCACAGAGGTAGCCTACAATGCAGTGCATAGTAGCACTGCACTGATCCCTTTCCAGGTCACTAGTAGTATGGAGTTTCTCCCCATGCCTGAATTACCCAGGGAGTCGCCCTCTTCTATGTCCTTGGGTGAATGGATGGATTTGCTGAGACAGGGTTGGGAAAATACAAAGTAGGATTTAGTAGAAGCGGTAAAGAGCTATAAAAAGCAAGCCACAAATGCCACTCCCCCCACCCACCTTTCCGTATTGGAGACAAAGTATACTTGTCAACAAAATATCTAGAACTGAAGTTACCAAGTACAAATCTGGCTCCAAAGTTCATAGGGCCGTTCCCAATAGTGAAAATGACAAACCCTGTAACTGTTCAGCTTAGACTCCCATGATTGCTAGGGAAAATGCATCCAGTGTTCCATAGCAGCCTGTTAAAGCCAGCCATCAGTTCTCAGCTAAGGCAAAAATGATCTTAGATTTGCACTTGCATCAGGGCTGTTTGCAATATCTAGTCCACTGGAAGTGATACCCCCTTCTTGAAGCTACATGGGTCAAGAGTTGGGATGTGAAAGCTGACAGGTTGATTAAGCAGTTCCACGACAAACACCCTCATAAGCCCAAGGGGTCATGGGGGGGGGGGAGAGGTTGATGGTGATGTGGATAAACCTCCCTTTGATTTTCAGGATTCTTGCAGGAGGTCCTTCTCAGCTGAGCGGGAGAAGCCTGTCAGCCCTGAAGCCATTTTGGGAACATCTTCAGGGCTGCCACAGCAAGGCTGAGTAGAGCTGTGGGAACATGAGGGAGGTAGATAGAAATAGCTGGGGGAGGTGTAGCCAAAATAGCATTCTCTCCTGTGGAAGCCAAGAACGCTCTAACAGGTGTTGGAGGGCATGGACAAAAGCCAGCCAGAGTTGGGACTGCGACCTGATTGGACCATGTGATGGACTTGTGACCTGAGGGGAAGAACTTTGGGTTTTGATTTGGGTGGGGAAAACCCTGGGTCCTTCAGAGTTGGGTTTTTACCAACTGTGCCAATATGACATTCCTAATAAAATTATGCTTTGAGAAAACTCTAGCCTCAAGAGTTTTGATTGTTTTGGGTTTTACTTGGAACCCTGACACTAATTTAGTCACTTTATCTAAGGCGGCAATAAGGTTTGCTTGGCACAAACTGTTTTTAATAACAAACCCATGCTGGCTTCTAGTAAGCGTTCCGTTTCCAGGTGTTCACAAATTTGCTGCTTAATTACTCACAATAGAATTCCCTATGCCTCCAGGCTTGAAATTTTGGGCTTGGACAATCTGGAACTGCAATGCCTGGGGTCCGATCTAAGCATAGTACACAAAATTGTCTGCTACAACGTCTTGCCTGTCAACAGTTTCTTCAGTTTTTTTTTTCCTCATTTTGGTAACATATCTTTCCCTTTTGATCAAATAATTGAGTTACCAGTTTCCTTTCTTTTTCCTTCTTCATCTTGTATGCCAGCCACCTTCTCGGTTTATGCGCATTTTCAAAAAAGTTTTGCTTTGATGCTTTTATTTTCCTTGCCAGGTCTTCTTTTTTTATTAAATTCAATTTATGTTTCCCTAATTCCATTAGGTTTTTGATTTTTTTGTCTTGTGGATTTTTTTGCAATTCCTTCTCTCTTATATTCCTGCTCCAACTTCTTTTGAGTTTGTCTGTCCTGTTTATTTCTTTTTCCTACATATGTCATTGCGAAACCCCTTATACAGTTGCAAGAAAAAGTATGTGAACCCCTTGGGAGTACATGGAGTTTTGCATGAATTGGTCATAAAATGTGCTCTGAACTTCATCTAAGTCACAACAATAAAAGAACACAGTCTGCTTAAAATAATATTACACAAACATTAGATGTTGCCATGGTTTAATTGAACATAACATGTAAACATTCACAGTGCAGGGAGGAAAAAGTATGTGAGCCCCTAGCCTAATGACTTCTCCAAGAGCTAATTGGAGCCAGGAGTGAGCCAACCTTGACTCCAATCAGTGTGATGATATTGGATGTGTTGCTGACTGCTGTCCTGCCCTTTAAAAACACACACCTGTTTTGGGTTTACTGGTTTCAAGAAGCACTGTCTGATGTGAACCATGCCTCACAGAAAAGAGCTCTCAGAAGACCTACGATCAAGAATTATTGAGTTGCATGAAGCTGGAAAGGGTTACAAAAGTATCTCCAAAAGCCTTGATATTCATGTGTCCACGGTAAGACAGACTGCCTTCAAATGGAGAAAGTTTAGCACTGTTGCTACTCTCCCTAGGCGTGGTCGTCCTGTAAAAATGACTGCAAGAGCACAGCGCAGAATGCTTCATGAGGTAAAAAGAATCCCAGAGTGTCAGCTAAAGTCCTACAGAAATCTCTGGCACATGCTAACATTTTTGTTGACACATCTACAATAAGAAAAACATTAAACAAGAATGGAGTACATGGGAGGACACCACGGAGGAAGCCATTGCTGTCCAAAAAAAATATTGCAGCACGTTTGAAGTTTGCAAAAGAGCACCTGGATGTTCCACAGCACTACTGGCAAAATATACTGTGGACAGATGAAACCAAAATTGAGTTGTTTGGGAAGAATACACAACACTATGTGTGGAGAAAAAAAGGCACAGCACACCAACATGAAAACCTCATCCCCACTGTAAAACATGGCGGAGGGAGCATCATGGTTTGGGGCTGCTTTGCTGCCTCAGGGCCTGGACGGATTGTTGTCATTGATGGGAAAATGAATTCCAGAGTTTATCAAGACATTTTGCAGGAAAATATACGACCATCTGTCTGCCAACTGAAGCTCCGCAGAGGATGGTTGATGCAACAGGACAATGACCCAAAGCATACAAGTATTTCAACAAAAAAATGGCTTCAACAGCACAGAATACGCCTTCTGGAGTGGCCCAGTCAGAGTCCTGACCTCAACCCGATTGAAATGCTGTGGCATGAACTTAAGAAAACGATTCACACCAGACATCCCAAGAATATTGCTACACTGAAACAGTTTTGTGAAGAGGAGTGGTCCAAAATTACTCCAGATCATTGTGTAGGTCTGATCTGCAACTACAAGAAACGTTTGGTTGAGGTTATTACTGCCAAAGGAGGGTCAACCAGTTATTAAGTCCAAAGGTTCACATACTTTTTCCTCCCTGCACTGTGAATGTTTACATGTTATGTTCAATTAAACCATGGCAACATCTAATGTTTGTGTAGTATTATTTTAAGCAGACTGTGTTCTTCTATTGTTGTGACTTAGATGAAGTTCAGAGCACATTTTATGACCAATTCATGCAAAACTCCACATAATCCCAAGGGGTTCACATACTTTTTCTTGCAACTGTATATGCTTTGCTAGTATCCCATACATTTTGTAATGATGTTTCTTCTTTTCTATTTTCTTTGAAGAAAAAAGTCAATTCTTTTTCCATATATTGTATAAAATCTTTCTCATTTAATAGGCTTGATTTAATGTCCATCTCATTCTTTTTCTTTGTCCTTTCCATGTCATCATTATTAGATTGTGATCTGCCCACATATTTGCTTCTATATCAATCTTGGATATTAAGTCTATGGACATCCACATCATATCTATTCTTGACCATGACATATGCCTGTTTGAATAAAATGTATATTGTTTTTCCTTTAAATTTCTTTTCCTCCAAGCATCCTATAAACTTAATTCGTCTACCATTGTATAAAATGTTTTCGGGAATGTTTTTCTTGGTTTTTTATTCACTTTTGTAGATTTATAATCTAACTCATTATCAACAATCGCATTAAAATCTCCAATTATGTAAACATATTCATATTCTAATGTTTTTGGTGTAATTTTGCATAAAATTATTCTTTTCATTTGGAGCATATATACCCACAAGTAATATTTTTTAATAGTTTTATTACAATTTCTACCATTAATATTCTTCCTTTCTCATCCTCATATATTTGTTTGGATTGTATTGTCTGTTTGATGTAAAATGCTACTCCTTGTTTGCTTTGACAGCCAAAGTTGTATACAATGTCCCTAATTTTATTTGTTCCAAAAGTTTTTTATGTTGCTTTCTAATATGCACTTCTTGTAAGCATATAATTTCTAACTTTAGCTTCTCTAATTTATTGAATATTTTCCTTCTCTTTATTGCCAAATTTAATTCATTTATATTCAAAGATATTATTTTAATTTCTTCTTCCATTTCTTATTTGTTTTGTCGATTTAGTCGTTCTTATCTCCCTTTGTTCTTTAACTTCTTTCACCCTCGCTCCTTCTCTTAATGCTCTCTTCTTGTTCTTTCATTGTCTCTCTTGGCTGTTCCTTCTTCTCTTCCTGTTGTTCATCCCCCTTTTCTCCCCTCAACCTTCCTTCCTCTTGGACATCTATGTGTTGTTTATAAAATAACTGCTTTTTCTACTGAGTTTAATCTGTATCTTTGTTATTGCCAGTTCACCAATATTTCTTTTGGAATCAAGCATCTAAAATTTATTCCTCTCTTTATCAAACATTTTATGAGAAATTGATATTCTTTTCTCAGATCTCTCACTCTTCTTCGAATTTGTTTCAGTCCCACTACTTCTCTCCCTTTGTGCTTTATCGTCGTGTTTCTCATCAATTGCAATATCTCTATTCTCAGTGTCTTCTTGGTGAATCTGACATTTCTCTACGTAGATTATGTCTCATCACGTATCTTGTGTGCACTCTGTATATCTCGTCGATTCTACTTAATATCCCTTCCTTACTTTCTTCCATTGCTTCTGCTAGAATCTCTGCAATTTTCTCTGCT
The DNA here is from genome assembly GCA_012654045.1 of Ptyas mucosa. Classification (NCBI taxonomy): domain Eukaryota; kingdom Metazoa; phylum Chordata; class Lepidosauria; order Squamata; family Colubridae; genus Ptyas; species Ptyas mucosa. Next base: position 3,632,742 of record WNWU01000125.1, read on the forward strand.
AGATTTTCTCCCTTTTCTTCTTCAATGTTTTGAAATCTTAAAAATCAGTTTTATCCATTTTCAGGGTTATAATTGTTTTTTCCTGATTTTTATCAGTAATTGTAAGTCTATAGTCCATCTCTTCAACTTTTTTCTTTGTTGCTTCTGCTTTTTCTTCCATTTGCTGCAATTGTTGTTCATTTTCCCCTATCATTTCTTTAACTTCTTTCAATTCTCCTTCCATTTTTCCATTCTCCCATCTACCTTGTCTAATCTTGTCTTAAGATATATAGTCTGTAGCATATTTTTTAATTCTGTGTTGACTTTCTCTTGCTGTGATGCAATTTCTGTTGTCTTTTGCCCTGTAGTACCAGGTGTTGTTGATATTAATGGTGATGATAGATGTTGTGTTGTTTTCTTCATCTTCTTTTTTTTCAAAACTTACTACCCAATTTTATAATCCAAATACTCGATTTTTTAAAATTCAAAATGCCCAATCATACTCTTCTGATTCTTGATACCCTAACTCACATAGATTTGATCCATAAACCATACAAAAAGCCAAGAACAATCAAACAGCCCCAAAGGGCAAAAAATAGAAAGAAAAAAGAAAGAAAAAGGAAAGAAAGAAAAAAAAGAGGAAAGATAAAACCAGATCAGCACAAAAATAAAAACTCACTAGTCCAAAACCCAGGTGTTTGCCCAAAATATCCAACCAAGAAATAAAAAGATGAAAAAAGTATATCTCCCCCCCCCAAATAGGGGGTTGAGCTGAGGATTTTGTACAGTTCCTGCATGATAAAGTTGCTCAGATTCGGGAAGGCTTGGACTCCGACTGGATGAGTCTGGGGAGGGAGACGGGAGCGAGTCTTGAGAATATTATCTGGGAAGAGTTTGACCCTGTGGCTCCCGAGGACGTGGACAGGATTCTGGGTAGGCTTAGTGCTGCCACATGTTTATTGGACCCTGTCCCTCCTGGTTGGTACTGGCCTTCCAGGAGGTTACACAAGGCTGGCTCCAGGGGATTATAAATGCTTCCTTGAGTGAGGGTGCCTTTCCCGCTGCCTTGAAAGAGGCGGTGGTGAGGCCCCTCCTCAAGAAGCCATCCCTGGACCCGGCTGTATTAGTAAATTATCATCCGGTCTCCAACCTTCATTTTGTGGCGAAGGTTGTTGAGAGTGTGGTGGCACGACAACTACCCTGGTACCTGGAGGAAGCTGTCTAACTAGACCTGTACCAGTTGGGCTTCAGGCAGGGGTACAGCACAGAAACGGCATTGGTCGCGTTGGTGGATGATCTCTGGAGGGCTCGGGACAGGGGTTGCTCCTCTGTCCTGGTCCTATTAGATCTCTCAGCGGCTTTTGATACCATCGACCATGGTATCATGCTGCAGTGATTGAGGGGATTAGGAATTGGAGGCACCGTGCTACGGTGGTTCTCCTCCTACCTCTCTGACCGCTCGCAGTTTGTGTTGGCAGGGGGGCAGAGATCGACCTCGAGGCACCTCGCTTGGGGGGGTGCCGCAGGGATCAGTCCTCTCGCCCCTTCTGTTCAACATTTATGTGAAGCCGCTGGGTGAGATCATCCCTGGTTTCGGGGTGAGAGTCCACCAGTACGCTGATGACACCCAGCTGTACATCTCCACCCCAAACCACCCCAATGATGCCCTTTATATGATGTCCCGCTGCCTGGAGGCTGTGTGGGTCTGGATGGGGAGAAATAGGCTCAAGCTCAACCCTTCCAAGACCGAGTGGCTGTGGCTTCCGGTGTCCCGGTATAGTCAGCTGGTGCCATCGCTGACTATTGGGGGTGAATCTTTGCTCCACACAGAGAGGGCTTGCAATCTGGGCGTCCTCCTGGATTCACGGCTGTCTTTAGAAGAGCACATGACGGCCGTGGCCAGGGGGGCTTTCTATCAGGTTCGCCTGATCCGCCAGTTGCATCCCTTTCTGGACTGGGATGCCTTGCGCAGTCACTCACGCTCTCGTCACCTCCCATCTGGACTACTGTAATGCTCTCTACATGGGGCTCCCCTTGAAGAGCACTCGGAGGCTCCAACTGGTCCAGAATGCGGCCGCGTGGGTAGTTATGGGCGCACCTTATTACGCCCATGTAACACCCCTCCTGAGCGAGCTGCACTGGCTCTCAGTGGTCTTCCAAGTGCAATTCAAGGTGTTGGTCACCACCTTTAAAGCACTCCATAGCATAGGACCAGGATATCTACGGGACCGCCTTCTGCCACCAACAGCCTCCCACCGACCAGTTCGCTCCCACAGAGAGGGACTCTTCAGGCTGCCGTCGACCAAGTTATGCCAGCTGGCGACACCCAAGAGGAGAGCCTTCTCCATCAGAGCCCCTGCCCTTTGGAATGAATTGCCCCCGGATATTCGTAACTCTGATCTCTGGGTCTTTCGCTGTGCCCTTAAGACCCTACTGTTCCGACAGGCGGGGCTATCTAATTGAATGATTTTAAATTGGGTTTTAACTTTGGGTTTTAAAATTCGGCCAAAACTATTTAATGAATTTTAATTAATTTTAACTCTGATACTGTATATTTATGTTTTAATTGGCTGTACACTGCCCCGAGTCCTTCGGGAGGAGGGCGGTATATAAATAAAATTATTATTATTATTATTAAAAATTGAAAAATTGAAAAAACAAAAACCCTGCCAATGAACTCTTTTAAGTCCAGAAAGGGAATTTCTACAAGAAAAAAGGAAAAGGAAAAGGCACAAAAAAAGAAAAACCAGAAAGAAAAAATATTCCAAAATACACTATTCCAACATCTCCCAAAATTGATAACTCCATCAAACGAAAGGAAAAAACAAATGACTTTCTTTCTTTTTTTCTTCTATATCTTCCCCCTTCTGTTATGAAGTCAGAAGACCACTTCTTATAAAAATCTTCTCGCCAATTTCCAAAACATCCCAAGGTCACTCCACTCTCATCTTTTTCTTTGTCCAATATATCTCTTTAATTTCCTCTGCAATCCAAAATAGTCTTAAAAAAGAAAAAAAATAACAATTTCCTTTTCTCCTTTCAGCTTTAAACCCCCACCTTCAAAACTCCAAACTCAAAATTTCAAATTACAGTTCTTTAGCCAAAAATGCCTCTTTTCCCAATCTGCTTTCAATTTGTTAAGTTACTTTTTCAGCTTTTGTTAATTAGCTTTTATTAATGGCTTCCACTTCTTCGCCGCTATTCCGGAGGTGGAGAGGTAGCCTTTTTCCACTCCCTCCCCACTTCTCTTTGCCAATTTTCTCAAGTAAAATAGTTTTAAAAGTTCAGGAGTTAAATATATAAAGGAATCTTGTTTCCAAGACCACAGTTTCTCACCCAGATGATCACCTCATTCTTTTTTCCTTCTCTTCTTGCATGTGGCCGCCCAGCTTTTGACAGCTCCTAATGACAGTCTTCCCTTGCAGCTGGGTCGGAGGCTGATGCAGACACTTCAAGGAACTCACAACTTCTCTGTTCGTGCCTCCCTGTGCCTCCATTCTTCACTGTCCCTACAGGACAGATATGATCCCTGGGGATCCCCTAAAGCAGCTGAGATATCAGAATTTGCCGTACTGCTGTTGCTGCTGGCCACACCCCCTTGAGAAATATTGTAAGAAATTATATCAACAAGAGCATATACCAGAAGAAAAGAAAGAACAATACTTGATAAAAGCAATGATCCCTAAAATACCAGAACAATTTAAAAAAGCATTAGAAGAAAGAATATCAATGATGGAATTGATGGAGGGAATTAAAAGCAGAAGAATGGAAAACCCCCGGGACCAGATGGACCAGAAGTAGTATATAAAAAGTAATATATTGTTACAAATATTTAATGATTTATTAATAGAAGCCAAGGCACCAAACTCATGGATGGAGGTATATATAACTCTTATACCAAAAGAAGAAACAGATTTACACCAAAAAAGAATTATAGACCAGTTTGACTATTAAATGCAGATTATAAAATATTTGCATCAATTATGGCAGAAAGATTGAAGAGGCTGTTAAATGAATTTATACACCCAGACCAAAATTGTTTTTTGCCTAAAAGACAAATTAGAGATAATATAAGAATTATTTTGGGTACATTGGAATATTATGAGGCACATCCAGAGAAACAAATGGCATTATTTTTAGATGTGCACAAAGTATTTGATAACATGAATTGGCAATTTATGATTTTACAATTACAAAAGATGGATTTTGGGGACAGATTTATCAATATGTTAAAACTATATATAAAGATCAATCAGCTAAAGCAATAATAAATGGTGAAATGACAGAGAAAGTAGATATAAGAAAAGGAACTAGACAAGGATGTCCGTTATCTCCTCTATTATTTATTCTGACCCTAGAAATTTTAAACAGGAAAATAAGACAAGATAGAGAAATAAAAGGGATGAGAATTAAAAAAGACGAGTATAAACTACAAGTATTTGCGGATTATTTAGTATTCATTATGGAAGAACCAATACAAACGGGTCCAAAGTTAATTGAGCAAATAGAGGAATATGGAAAAGTAGCTGAATTAAAAATAAATAAAGATTAAAAAAATTATAGTTAAAAATATAAGAGAAAAAACAAAAGAAGCAACTAATGGAGAAGTTTGATATTCAAATAGTGAAGAAAGTGAAATATTTGGGTACCCAATTAACCTCAAGATGTATTACAGCGAAGGAAGATAACTATTATAAACTAAGAAACCAAATTGAAACAGATTTGGAAAAATGGAAAAATTTACAAATATCTTTAATGGGGAGAATAGCATTAATCAAAATGAATGTATTGCCAAGATTGTTGTTTTTCTTTCAAACAATTCTGATAAAGTTGGAGAAAAAATAGTTTGAAAATTTGTAGGGTTATTACTTTGCTCATCTATATGGTTTTTGGAACTTTGGTTACACAAAATTGCACACAAAGCAATTCTCATCTGCAAGCAGTGTTTCTAGCATGTACAAGGACATACGGTGAAACAAAGTATAACCTGCAAAACATTTGCCGCTTTCAATGTATAACACTTTTGTGCATATTCTCACAAACACCAATGATGTAATTACTAACCAATTATTGTGCCTTGGAGATTTGTTAACCAATAATGAAATAACATGCATAGTAGGTGAGAACTGAGAAACTAAGAAACTATATAAACTGTGTCTGATGCTCAATAAACTTGCTGTTGATTCTGCTATCCGTGGATGTTTTCCTTTCTCTCATCTCACTCATCTTCAGCCTCCAGGAAACAAATGCAACATTGACGAATGCAACAAGCATTAATCAAAATGAATGTATTGCCAAAATTGTTGTTTTTCTTTCAAACAATTCTGATAAAGTTGGAGAAAAAATACTTTGAAAATTTGAATAAAATGATGTGGAAATATATATGGCAAGGGAAAAAAGCGAGAATTAATCTTAAATTGCTTCAAGATTCCAGAATTAGAGGAGGATTTGGTCTACCAAATTGAGAATTGTATCACCAAACGGCAATGTTAACTTGGATTAAAGAATGGATTTTATTGAGGAATACAAGACTATTGACTTTGGAAGGACATGATTTACAACTAGGTTGGCATGCTTTCTTATGATATGGAAAAAATAGGATACATGGATACTTCCAGAGACATTGTTTAAGGAATGGTTTGTTGGTAGTATGGGAAAGAGTAAAAGAAAAACATTATATGGAAGTATCAATATGTCTTTCAACAATAAAAGCGTTGACACACCCAAATATGATTAACACGGACAAGACTGTAAGATATAAAGACATTTTAACAGAGAAGGGAGAATTAAAACAGAAACAAAACTTAGAAAAACAAGGGATTGAGATTGACTGGTATATACGGCTGCAGATACAATCAAGATATCATAAAGACTAGAAACAATATGGTTTTAATCAGAGTTGGATCAGAGTGGAAATCAGAGTTGGATCAGATAATGACTGGAAAGGATGAAAAAATGATTAAAAGACTATAATTATTTGTTGCAAATTAGATTGGAAGAGGTAAAAGAGACAATGGTAACATGGGCAAAAATTTCTGGATATGCAATAGAATTAGAGAAATGACAACAACTATGGGAAAGGAATTATAAATTGACAATGGCAACTGCATACAAAGAAAACCTATATAAAATATTTTACTGGTGGCATAAGCTACCAGAAAGATTAGCAAAGATGTTTAAAGGATAAATCAGCCAAATGTTGGAAATGTTCGCATTTGCCGGGATCATACTATCATATGTGGTGGTCATGTTTAGAAGCAAAAAATTATTGGTCTAGAATACAGAAATGGTTGGAAGAAATATTACATAAATCTATAGAATTAAAACCAGAGTTTATATATGGTTAGAAAAGAAATATGAAGATAAGAGGATAGATAAATGATTTAGAGAACAGAAAGTTAAACGAGGGAGAGGATAAAAAAGAAATAGAAACCCAGATGACACCAGGGTAAATGAAAAGGGGGGATGGGAGGGATGAAAAGAAAGAAGATTATAAGAATAAATGTACAATTATGATGACAATACTGATAGAATAAATCTGAAAAGAAACTGAAATAAAGTATATATAATTAGAATACAGGAGTTGCTCGGATACCAAACAAGGAGAATATTCCACAGCAAAGAAGATAGAAAGGAGAAAGGAGTAGAGGGTAGGAAGAGGAAAGGGACTGAGAGGAATGGAAAAAAGGGAAAAGGAGAGGAAGGAAGGGTAGGGAACAGAAATAGGAGAAAAGGGGGAAGAGAGGAGAGGAGTGGGGGAAAGGAAGAGGAAGTAGGATGAGGTAGGAGAGGAGAAAGTAGGAGAGGAGGGAGAGAAGGGAGACAAAGGAGACAAAGGAGGTTTGTTGCGAAATGAGGGAAGAAAGGGTAGAAAAGCAACTCCGAATGTAATTAAAATGCCTTATTTTAATGCTTTCTTTAAGGAAAACATGTATATGTATGATTAATTATGTATAAGAAAATGTACATTTTATATTATGGGTATAAGAAATAAAACTGAAAAAACTTTTTAAAAACTTCTTCAGTTTCAACCAGAATAATACACGGGCAAACAATCGATAACAAACTCAAGGTAAACCGCTTCAAAGTCGATTGCAGAAAATATCACTTCAGCAACAGAGTGGTCAATGCCTGGAATGCTCTACCTGACTCCGTTGTTACAGCCTCAAACCCTCACAGCTTCAATCTCAGACTGTCTACAGTGGACCTCACCCCATTCTTAAGAGATATGTAAAGGGGGCGTGCATAAGCACACCAGTGTGCCTACCGTCCCTGTCTTCCTTTGTTCATGTTTATGATTATACCAATACTTGTTATGTTGTACATGTTTGACAAACAAATAAAATAAAATAAATAATTATCTTTTCCAAGATTTTCCCAGGTATTGATGTCAAACTGATTGGTCTATAATTTCCAGGTTCCACTTTTTTCTCTCTTCTGAAAATTGGAACCACATCAGCTCTTTTCCGGTCTTCTGGTTTGTTCCTCCATGTTCCAGAAGCTCTGACAATTTTTTATCAGTAGTTCTGAGATTACATCTGCCAGTAACTTCAGAACCCTGAGATGTAAACCATCTGGTCCTGATGCTTTGAACTAATCTAAAGTGGATAGGTATTCTCTTACTAATTTTTTGCTATTTTTACCTGCATTCCTGTTCTGTTTCCCATGGTATTGCTTTTGATAGGCTGGACCATTTTTTTCTTTTGCATAAAAAGAAGGAATTAAGCAGTTCCATTTTCTCTATGCTGCCTGTCACTATCTTGCAATCTTACCCCATTAATGGAAGGAAAGTCATTTCCTTGACTTTCTTATTATATCAAAAGAAGTATAGGTGACCCTCTGGTTGTCTCTTCTAGATAACAAAGATGGCAGCTAGGCACATCAGGAACCTGTCTAATCTCCTTCTTGCTGCAGGGTTTGTCAGATATTGCCTGCATATAATGCACCAGGGACTAGAAGGGGTTAAGTCTTTACAGACATCACATGTGACTATATCAGCCAATGGACTCTCTTATTGGACTGTTACCCAGAAATCACTTGGATATCTCCCCTTCTTCTTCTCAACTATCTCCCAGGAAGACGACATGTGAACTTCTCTCTCCTCTCAACATCTGAGTCATACAGTTAGGGTAACAAATGCAACAGGACACCCTGTTCATTATTATATGTGTGTATATATTTGTAAATAATAAAACAACCTTTTGAACCTGAAGCTGTATTGACCAAACAACTTCCTCATAGAACCAAATGAGCACAACCATCAATATATATCTGACAAATGGTAGCAGACGATGGAAAATTATTGCTCAGGTCTATGAATTTTTTTGTAAATTTTAAAATCATAGAACGATTTTTCCTAACATGGAATCCTTGAACCTGAATGAATTATCTTTACAAGACATTGATGCATTAACCATATCCTTAACAAAACAGCACCAATCATTATCCAAAAGACTAAAAAAAACTTTCTATTGAAGCTACGCAGCAAGTACAAACCTCTTCACTAAAGGACCCAATTTTTTTTCCTTTTCTTCACCCGAACACCGAAAGATCAGAACCACGTTTACATCAACCTTGCTTCAATCTCAATTCTACTCCACCTCATGACTTTTATCAAGGACTTCAACCTTCTGAATCCCTTGTGTGTTCCAACCCTATAACTTCAGAACAATTTTTATTTTCTCAAGCTTCTCCAAAACAGCATTTATATCAAGCTTTACATGTGACAGGCCTGCTAAATGCAGGCTGGAGTCCTCAAAGAACTTGTGAACTGTTAAACACCCTTTCAACCTCACCAGACCTGGTAAGCGACAATTTTTTGCTTCAACCCATAGATTCCCAGACTGAACTTTTAAACACCCATTTTATTAAAAATCCTCCCTCACCACCTATTGACTTTATTGCTTCCAAAATGGTTTCCACCTTCCCCGAAAGCATGGCTTCAAAAATGGCTGACAAAATGGCCGCCCCCATACTCCACCATGCGGTCCAGGAAATGGCCGACAATTTATATGACCACACTTTAAATGAAATGACGTCTACCACTTCAGACCACAAGGTCTCAACCAACCCCCTTACCCCCATACATCCTCCTACCCACCCCACAACTGGAGATATTCAGAGTGATTCTCTACCTTCTTCATCCAGAGCACCGAGTTCGAATCCTTCCAATTTTTTTTTCAATTTTCAAAACTTTTCTATTTTTGCCACTGCTGCAGACCTCCCCATCTATACTGCTGCAGCTGCAGCAGCTGCAAATATTTCTACTGATACCAATAGTTTCCAATATAAAAAGATCCTTTTCAGTCTTTGCAGCTGCCACCTCGCTCCCCCTATCGCTACCGCTGCTGCCACCTCCACCTCCAACACTACAGATGCCCCGTCCAAACAACAAGTTCACACAATTTTTGCAGCCTTCGCATCAAAAGCCAACCTACCTTTTACCGCAGCCGACGCTGTCGCAGCAGCTCTTTCGGACCAAACTATAACCACCACCTTCATTGTTCCTCCTATCGTTGATCCCAATTGATATCAGTGTAGTTAAAGTTTCCCTACAACCCTGTGCTCCTATATACCTTCATTAACTGATCAGGAAAAAGTTCATCTATTTCTTCTGCTTAGTTTGGCAGATCAGCAATATCATTTATTTTTCCTCTAATATTCATCCAAATGCATTCAAGAAGGCTTTCATCCTTGGTACTATGTATTTCTGTAGAGGTATAGTGATTACTTACATATAGTGCAACTCCTCTTCCTCTTTCACTTTCTTTTGAACAATTTATATCCTTCTAGCAGTATGTTCCAATCATGGATTCCATCCATCAAGTTTCAGTAATAGCAACAATATCGTACCTACCCTTATCTACTGGGAAGTTCTCCCTGTTTGTTCCCAGTACTTTGAGCATTAGTGTATAGGCACCTGAGCCCTTTATGGCTGATCCTGCATTTGCTTCCTATGTCTCCTGTTTTATATGTAATTTTCCTGTCCTTCCTCATTGTCTTATTTGTTGTCTTGGGATTTATGTTTTTGGTCTAGTCTTAAAGATTGGTCACACTTTCCTTCCATCTTTACTTTAATGCCCTTTGGATAAGATGGGCCAATTATTTTCCAAACACATTCTTCCAGGCCTTGTGAGGTATACTCTATCTCCTACCAGAAGTCCTTTTTGTAGGCAATGTACACCATGGTCCAGAAATCCAAAGTTCTTTCAACAGCACCATCCCTTTTAAAATTCTCCGTTCTCTCACTGGATTTAATAGGTATTATAGAAAATAAGATTACCTATGCCCCAAATTGTTTTGCTTTCCTGCCTAGTTGCTTGAAATTTTTAGATTTTTTTTTCTAGGCTCTTGGTTTTATCATTCATTCCAAACTGAAAGAATAGAAATGGATAGTATTCAGTGGGCTTAATTACTTTGGTGAGCCTTTCTGACATATCTTTGATCTTTTTTCCCCCCAAAAGAGTTTTTTTTATTTTTATAAACAAAGAAAGATACAATACATAATCAATCCATCGGTGTATCATCTGAGTACATCTTTTGTGTCTTCTCCCTACTCCTCAATCATTACTCATAACTTGATATTTGTCATTTCCTTTGTTATAACATTTCTCCCACCTTTCTTTACACTATTTATATCTCTTCTCCAGCCAATAATAAAATTGCTCCCAAATCTGATAATATTCCGATTCTTCTCTTTCTTTAAGTATCGAAGTCAGTCTATTCATTTCTGCACAATCCAATATTTTCTTAATTATTTCTTCCTCCATAGGCATTTTCTCTGCTTTCCATCTTTGTGCAAATGCTATCCTTGCTGCAGTTAACACATGTACAATCAAGTATATATTTTCCTTACTAAATTTCTCTGGTAAGATACCCAATAGGAACAGTTCAGGTTTTAAATCTATATGTTGTTGTATCATTTCTTCTAACCATGTTTTAATTTTCATCCAATACTTTCTTGCTTCTGGACATGTCTAACACATATGATAATACAATTCAGGAATCTGATGGCATTTCCAATATTTTGCAAATTTGTCTTTAAACATTTTTGCCAATTTTTCGGGTGGCATGTGCCATCTATAAAATATTTTAGATTGATTCTCCTTATATGCTGTGGAAATTGTTAGTTTATAATTCCTTTCCCATAACTGTTGCCATTTATCTAACTCAATTGAATAACCAATTTTTTTTGCCCATGCTATCATTGTTTCTTTTCCCTGTTTCTTCTACTAATTCCACACTAAGTAAATAATTATATATATATTAATTATGTATTCATCTGTTCCTGTGAGTATCTTATCTAGTTCTGTCATTTCTACATAAAAACCATATAATTTAGCATCTTTTTCATATCTTGGCATATGTATATACCAATCCAAGTCAATCCCTTGTTCTTCTATTTCTTGTTTCCCTTTCAATTCCTCCTTGTCTGTTAAGATATCTTTATATCTAAAAATATTTCTAATATTAATATTTGGATGTATTAATGCTTCCATTGATGATAATCATGCTGGTATTTTCAAATAATATTTATCTCTAACCTTCTCCCACACTAATAATAATGCATTTCTTACACAATGTCTTTGAAAATAAGTGTGCATCTTGCTTCTACCATACCACAAAAAGGTATGCCATCCCAGTTTTATTTATTTATTTATTTATTGGTTTGATTTATATGCCACCCTTCTCCAGAGACTCAGGGCAGCTTACAATGTGTTAAGCAATAGCCTTCATACTTTTTTTTGTATATACCTGCTTAGTAGGGCTTTCGGGCCCCCCTAAGCAGTGTTCTTTTTTATACAAAGTCAGCTTATTGCCCCCACAATCCGGGTCCCTATTTTACCTACCTCGAAAGGATGGAAGGCTGAGTCAACCTTGAGTCTTGTGAGATTCGAACTTGCAGTAATTGCAGGCAGCTGGTATTACTTAACAGTATTTTAATCTGCTGCGCCACTAAGGCGCAGTTGTAAATCATGTCCTTCTAAAGTTAATAATCTTGTATTTCTTAATCCAATCCATTCTCTCATCCATGTCAACACTGCTGCCTCGTAATATAGCTCCCAATTCGGTAATCCAAATCCTCCCCATAATCTCACATCTTGTAAATTTTATGTTTATTCTCACTTTTTTCCCTTGCCGTATAAATTTCTTTACTATTTTATTGAGATGTTCAAAATATGTCTTTTCCACTTTTATCGGTATTGTCTGAAATAGAAACAATAGTCTCAGTAATATATTCATCTTTATTGTCGCAATCTTTCTCATCAATGATAGCTGTAAATTTTTCCATTTTTCCAAATCTTCCTCAATTTGTTTTTTTAATTTATAATAGTTATCTTTATTGTTACACATCTTGAGGTTAAATACTGTATATTCCTAAATATTTTACTTTCTTCACAATTTGAATATTTAATTCCTCTTTTCTGTTTTTCAGTGATATTCTTAACCAATACCTTTGTTTTTTCTTTATTTATTTTTGAACCCGCTATATCTCCATACTCTTCTATTTGTTCTAATAATTTGGGACCCGTTGTTTGAGGCTCCTCCAGAATAAAAATTAAATTATCTGCAAAGGCTTGTAATTTATATTCTTCTTTCTTGATTTTCATTCCTTTTATTTTTTCATTTCTTCTTATATTTCTATTCAACACTTCTAATGTTAATACAAATAACAATGGAGATAATGGACATCCTTGCCTTGTTCCTTTCATTATATTTCTGTCATCTCTCTGTTCATCATTATTTTTGCAAATTGCTTGTTATAAATTGTTTTTATCATATTTAAAAATCTCTCTCCAAAGTCCATATCATAAATTGCCAATTCACATTATCAAATGCTTTTTGTGCATCTAAAACATCTTCGCCATTTGTTTTTTTAATGTACCTCATAATATTCCAGAGTATTCAAGATTATCCTCATATTGTCTCTAATTTGTCACTTAGGTAAAAACCCATTTTGGTCCATATGAATAAATTCATTTAACAACCATTTTAATCTACTCGCCATAATTGAAGCAAAAAATTTATAATCCACATTCAACAATGAGATTGGTCTATAATTTTTGACTTGCTGTAAATCTGTGTCTTCTTTAAGTATAAGTGTAACATATGCCTCCATCCATAAGTCTGGTATCTTTGCCTTCACTAAAAGTTCATTAAATAATTCCAGCATTATATTGCTTAACACATCTTGAAATACTTTATATAGTTCTGCTGGTAACCCATCCAGACCCAGTGTTTTTCCATTTCTTTGCTTTTTAATCGCTTCTATCAATTCCATCATCAATATTCTTTCTTCTAGAGCTTCCTTATATTGTTCAGGTATTTTAGGTAAGTCAGAATTCTCTAAAAATTGTTTTATCTTTTCATCCGGTATCGTCTCTTGCTTATATAAACTTGCATAATAATTTTGAATTATTTTTCTTTTCTTCATTTCTATAACATATATTTCCTTTTTCATCTTGTAATTGGTTAATTAATTTCTTCTCTTTTTCTTTTTTCACTTAGTATGCCAACCATGATATCTAGTTTATTTGCATTCTCAAAAAAATTCTGTTTGGCTGACCTTAATTTGTATGCCAAAAATTCTTCTTCAATTAGATTTATTTCATGTTTTTTTCAATTCCATTTGCTTTTTAGCTTTATCATTTTGTGGATTTTTTTGTAGTTCTTTCTCAAATCTTTTGTATTCTTCTTCCAATTTTTTCTGTTTGTCTTTCCTTTTTATTCTTTTTTCCCAAATATGTAATTGCCAAGCCTCTAATATATGCTTTCATTATATCCCATACATTCTGAAGTGAAGTATCTTCCTTTTTATTTATTTTAAAGAAAATCTCAAGTTTTTTTTCCATAAATAGTTGAAATTCTTTTTCATTTAAGATTGCTTGATTCAAAGTCCATCTATACTTTTTCTTTTGTCCTTTCCATGTTATTGTAATTGGATTATGGTCCACCCCAAGATTTGAGTCAATATTTATTTCTTGTATATTGTCTAATAAATCTGTTGACATCCATATCATACCTATCCTGAACCATGTCAAATGTCTATTTGAATAAAAAGTGTACTGTTTTTCTTTCAAGTGTCTGTTTCTCCATACATCTTGAATACTTAATTCCTCTATCATTGTGAAGAAAGTCTTTGGAAGAGTTTTTCGGGGTTTCTTATTCATTTTTGTCATTTTATAGTCCAAATCAACATCAATTACCACATTAAAGTCCCCCATTATGCATATATTTTCATATTCCAATTCTGATATTTTTCTGTGTAATTGACCATAAAATTCCTCCTGCTTCTCATTTGGCTACTAAAAGTATTTGTTTAAAGTTCATTCTTACTTCCACAATCAGGATCCTCCCTTCTTCATCTACAAATATTGACTTAGGCTTTAATTTTTCTTTTATATATAATGCTACTCCTCTTTTACTTTGTTGTAACAATGAAGTGAATAAAACTCCTAATTTTGGATATTCTAATAATTTTATATGTTGTTTTCTAATATGTACTTCTTGCAAAAATATAATATCCATCTTTAGTTTGTTCAATTTGTTTAAAGTTCTATTCCTTTTTAGCGCTGAATTCTATCTATTTATGTTTATTGATATTGCTTTTATTTCTTCTTCCATATTTTACTTATTACTAACTTTTGAACTTGTCACTGTTGTCTCTCTTTGATCTTTTGCTTCTTTTGCTCTTGCTCCTTCTCTCATTGCTCTTTCTTTCTGATCTTTTGTCCTTTCTTCTTTCTCTTTTACACTTCCCTCTTGGTTTCTGGTTTCTCTTGCTTCTCCCGCTTTTCCTTCTTCTAATGGTCCCCAAAATTGTTCATAAAATGCTGCTGCTTTTTCAATGGAATCTAATCTGTGTTTTTGCTCTTGCCAGGTAACCAATATTCCTTCTGGTATTAACCATCTAAAACTCACTCCTTTTGTGATTAGAAGTCTTGTTAAAAAATGATATTCTTTCCTCAGATTTCTAACTCTTCTAGGTATTTGTCTCAGCACCATTATTTCTTTGTCTTTATATTTCAATGCAGTGTTTCTGTTTATTTGTAATATCTCTGTTTTTATCGCTTTCTTTGTAAATCTTACATGGACTTCTCTCGGTAGTTTATTTCTCATTGCATATCTTGTGTGTACTCTAAAAACTTCATCCATCTCATTTAATATCTTTTCCCCTTTCTCTTCCTCTATATTTTGAAATCATAAATAAAAATCAGATCGATCCATTTTGAGAGAAATGATTGTTCGCTCCTGAGAATGTTATCTGGGAAGTTTGACCCTGTGACTCCCGAAGACGTGGACAGGATTCTGGGTAGACTGAACGCAGCCACATGTTTATTGGACCCATGTCCCTCCTGGTTGGTGCTGGCTTCTCGGGAGATGACACAAGGCTGGCTCCAGAGGATTATAAATGCTTCACTGAGTGAAGGTGACTTTCCCGCCGCCTTGAAAGAGGCGGTGGTGAGGCCTCTCCTCAAGAAGCCTTCCCTGGACCCAGCAGTGTTAGCAAACTATCATCCAGTCTCCAACCTTCGCTTTGTGGCGAAGGTTGTTGAGAGTGTGGTTGCATGACAGCTTCCCCAGTACCTGGATGAAACGGTTTATCTGGATCTGTTCCAGTCGGGCTTCAGGCCTGGGTACAGCACGGAAACTGCATTGATCGTGTTGGTTGATGATATCTGAAGGGCTCGGGACAGGGGTTGCTCCTCTATCCTGGTCCTATTAGATCTCTCAACGGCTTTTGATACCATTGACCATGGTATCATGCTGCACTGGTTGGAAGAGTTGGGGGTGGGGGGCACTGTGTTACGGTGGTTCTCCTTTCTCTCCAACTGGTCGCAGTCTGTGTTGGCAGGGGGGCAGAGGTCGACCCCGAGGCACCTTGTATGTGGGGTGCCAAAGGGGTTGGTCCTCTTGCCCCTTCTGTTCAACATTTATGTGAAGCTACTGGATAAGATCATCCATGGTTTCGGGGTGAAGTACCATCAGTATGCTGATGACACTCATCTGTACATCTCCACCCCAGACCACCCCAACGATGATCTTGAAGTGATGTCCCGGTGCCCGGAGGCCGTGCGGATCTGGATAGGGAGAAACAGACTCAGGCTCAACCCATCCAAGACCAAGTGGCTGTGGTTTCCGGCGTCCCAATATAGTCAGTTGGTGCCATCACTGACTATTGGGGGCGAGTCGTTGGCCCCCATGGAGAGGGCTCGCAACTTGGGTGTCCTCCTGGATTCACAGCTGTCTTTAGAAGAGCATTTGACGACTGTGGCCGGGAGGACTTTCTATCAGGTTCGCTTGATTCACCAGTTGCGTCCCTTTCTGGATCGGGACTCCTTACGTACGGTCACTCATGCCCTCGTCACTTCCTGCCTGGACTACTGTAATGCTCTCTACATGGGGCTCCCCTTGAGGAGAACCCGGAGGCTCCAACTGGTGCAGAGTGCGGCCGCGCGGGTGGTTATGGGAGCGATGTGGCGCAAGCTGCACTGGCTCCCAGTGGTCTTCCGGGTGCGCTTCAAGGTTTTGGTTACCACCTTTAGAGTGCTCCATGGCTTAGGACCTGGTTACTAACGGGACCGCCTGCTGCCACCAGTAGCCTCTCACCAGCCAGTACGCTCTCATAGAGAGGGGCTCCTCAGGGTGCTGTCGGCCAAACAGTGTCGACTGGCGGCCCCCAGGGGGAGAGCCTTCTCTGTGGTGGCACCTGCTATCTGAAATGAACTCCCCTGGAGATATGGAGGATCCCGGATTTACGCACCTTCCACCGTGCCCTCAAGACCTTTTTATTCCAACAGGCTGGCCTGGCTTATCCTCCCCTTTTTTAATTGTAAATTTTAAATTTGTTTAAAACTTTAGGGGTGTTTTAATCTGTTCTGGGCCAAATTTATTTAATGGGTTTTTATATTGTCTTTTAAATTTTGTAGTATGTGTGTTTTATCTCTTTGGCTGTTCACCGCCCTGAGTCCTTCGGGAGTAGGGTGGTATATAAATCTAATAAAATACAAAAAAATTTTGTCTACTGAAGAACTTTTCCTCTAATTCTTCCACCTTCTTTTCTGTCAAGTCTGCTTTTTCCTCTACTTTTTGAATTCTTTCTTCATTTTTCCCAATCGTCTCTTTTACTTCTTTTAAATCTTCTTTCAATTCATAATGGAGCAATTGTGTAAGATTTTTTAAAATCCATCATTTCTGATGATTTTAATGTTTCTGTCGTAGAAGGACTTGCTGCTGAGTGCAGATGTGCTGTAAATTTCTTCACCCTTTAGCTTTGTAGACCCCCAATTTGTAATCCACTGATAGTATTAATTTGTAATCCAAATATCCAATTTACTCCGATGAGTAAATTAGAAAGATAAAAATAAAATAGAAAAAGTATACAAAGCCAAATTACTAAAAAAAGAACAAATCCAGTTAGTCTCCAAAAAAATAAAAAAATATCCAGCCAATAATACTATCCAGCCAAAAAAACAAAAAACAAAACAAAACAAAAACAAAACAAAAGGAAAAGCCAGGAACAATTTTTTTTTTCAAAAGATATAGAAGAAAATTTGTTTTTTTAAACTCCTATCCTCCTCCAGGCTCTTCTTGCCTTAATCCAAATTTTAAACGAACCACAAGTATCCTTTTTCACTTCTTAAAAAAAGGGGAGAAAAACATACAAAGATGAAGGAAGAATCTCCAAAACAGCAACTCCAAAACAAAGTACTTCAAAAAGCTCACATAGGCAAATAAAAAAAATAAAAAATAAAAGATGAAAAAAGTAAAAAGTAAAAAGTAAAAACAAATTCAGCACTCCCATCTCTTCACTCCTTTCTCATACGAGTTTCTCTCTTCAACAGCTGTTTTCTTATCAGCACAGCGTTGTCAGGGTCAAAATAGGCTTGTAACTAATTCAAACTAATTGGGTTTTTTATAGTCTTTTCTTTCTTGCCACTAGATGGCACTCCAGTATAACAAAACTATATGGTTCCATGCTTCAATTCTTTCAATCCATTTCCATTTAAATTTATTTATTTTTTATTTATCACACTTTTATATCGCCCTTCTCCTTTTGGACTTAGGGCAGTGAACAGCCAGAATAAAACACATGTATATAAAAGTTAAAATAATTTTAAAATAAATTAAATAATTTAGGCCCATATAATTAAAATATTCCAAATTCCAAATTCAAGATTTAAAAATTTAAATATCATTATATAAAACAACATAAAATCAGGCCAGCCCGGCGAGTTGAAAAGATGGGTTTTTAGGGCCCGACGAAAAGTCCGGAGGGTGGAGATTACTCGTATCTCTGGGGGTAGATCATTCCAGAGGCTCTCCCCCTGGGGGTCACCAGTCGACATTGTCTGGCTGATGGCACCCTGAGGAGGCCCTCTCTGTGTGAGCGAACCGGCCGGTGGGAGGCAATCAGTGGCAGACGGCGGTCCCGTAAGTACCCGGGCCCTAAGCCACGGAGCGCTTTAAAGATGATCACCAACACCTTGAAGCGCATCCGGAAGTCCAGCGGGAGCCAATGCAGCTTGCGCAGGAGAGGAGTCACATGGGAGCGCCCCGTCGCTCCCATAATCCCCCGCGCGGCCGCATTCTGCACCAGCTGGAGCCTGCGGGTGCACCCCAAGGGGAGCCCCATGTAGAGAGCGTTACAGAGTCCAGACGAGAAGTGACGAGCGTTTGAGTAACCGTGCATAAGGAGTCCCGGTCTAGAAAAGGACGCAACTGGCGTATCAGGCGAACCGGATAGAAAGCCCCCCTGGCCACGGCCGTCGTATGCTCTTCTAAAGACAGCCGTGAATCCAGGAGGATGCCCAAGTTGCGAGCCCTTTCCGTGGGGGCCAATGATTCGCCCCCAATAACCAGTGATGGCACCAGCTGGCTATACCAGGATGCCGGCAGCCACAGCCACTCGGTCTTGGAGGAATTGAGTCGAAGCCTGTTTCTCCCCATCCAGATCCGCACGGCCTCCAGGCACTGGGACATCACTTCCAAGGCATTGATGGGATGGTCTGGGGTGGAGATGTACAGCTGAGTGTCATCAGCGTACTGATGGAACTCCACCCCAAAACCACGGATGATCTCACCCAGCGGCTTCACATAAATGTTGAACAGGAGGGGCGAGAGGACCGACCCTTGTGGCACCCCACAAACAAGGCGCCTTGGGGTTGACCGCTGCCCCCGTCAACACAGATTGCGACTGGTCGGAGAGATAGGAGGACAACCACCGTAAAACGGTGCCCCCCACCCCTAACCCCTCCAGCCGGCGCAACAGGATACCATGGTCAATGGTATCAAAAGCCGCTGAAAGATCTAACAGGACCAGGATAGAGGAGTAACCCCTACCCCGGGCCCTCCAGAGATCATCCACCAACGCGACCAATGCCGTCTTCGTGCTGTACCCAGGCCTGAAACCGGACTGGAGCAGATCCAAATAGACAGCTTCATCCAGGTACTGGGGAAGTTGACGTGCCACCACACTCTCAACAACCTTCACAATAAAGCAAAGGTTGGAGACTGGACGATTGTTAGCTAAAACAGCCGGATCCAGGGAAGGCTTCTTGAGGAGGAGCCTCACAACTGCCTCTTTCAAGGTGGCCGGCAGGACACCCTCACTCAAAGAAGCGTTGATAATCTCCTGGAGCCAGCCTCGTGTAACCTCCCGGGAGGCCAGCACCAACCAGGAGGGACACGGGTCCAATAAACATGTGGTCGCATTTAACCGTCCCAGGATCCTGTCCACATCCTCGGGAGCCACAGGATCAAACTCATCCCAGATAACAGTCTCAAGACCTGCCTCAGTCATCTCGTATAAACTAACCCAGTCAGCGGCCAAGTCTTCCCGAATCTGAGTTATTTTATCATGCAGATACTGTACAAAATCCTCAGCACGGCCCTGCAAGGGGTCATCCAGCGCTCCCTGATGGAGGAGGGAGCGGGTCACCCTAAACAGGGCGGCTGGGCGGTTACCTGATGATGCGATAAGAGTGGCAAAATAGCTAGATTTCGCCGCTTTTATCGCTACTAAGTAGGTCTTAATAGTCTTAACCCTAGTGTCAGGTCAGATTCGGATCGGCTGGCCCTCCAACCACTCTCTAGGCATCTTTTCCGGCACTTCATCTCCCTCAGCTCCTCGGCAAACCAAGGAGCTAAGTGAGTTCGGAGCCGGGTCAGAGGCCGCAAAGGCATGACTCGGTCCAAAGCCCCAGCGGCTGCACTATCCCAGGCAGCCACCAGGTCTTCAGTTGAGCCGTAAGCCAGGGTCTCAGGAAGTGGCCCAAGCTCCGTCTGGAACCTATCAGGATCTATCAGGTGCCTGGGGCGGAACCATCTGGTCGGCTCCGCCTCCCTGCGACAGGGTGTAGTGGTCAGGAAGTCAAGTCGAAGGAGTGAGTGGTCAGACCATGACAAGGGTGCGATAACTATATCCCCTAAATCAAGACCACTCAACCACTGACCAGAGATAAAAATAAATCCAGAGTGTGTCCACCCATGTGAGTCGGGCCATGAATTACTTGGGTCAGGTCCATGGCCATCATGGAAGCCATGAACTCCCGGGCTACCCCAGACGATTCGCTGATAGATGGCAAGTTGAAGTCCCCCATGACCAAAAGTCTGGGGGTATCAACCGCCACCTCGGCTATAACGTTGAGGAGCTTGGGCAGGGTTGTTGCCACGTGGCAGGGAGCCAGGTATGTGATCAACAAACCCATCTGCACCGCACGACCCCACTTCACACAAAGGGACTCACATCCGGCTATCTGAGGTACAGTGGTCTCCCTCGGATGAAGACCTTCCTTTACGATGACCGCTACCCCCCCCGCCCCTGCCCTGAGCTCTCGGCTGATGAAATGCACGGAAGCCTGGTGGGCACATATCCACAAGGGGAACCCCCCCTCATGGCCCAACCAGGTCTCCGTAATACCTGCCAGGTCCGCTCCCCCCTCTTAAATTAAAATCATTTGTAATAATTCTGTCTGAAACTAATCAGTCAATTTTCTCACTCTTCTTAATTTCAAATCCAGTCTTTCAAATCAATTTTCAGCCAAATTTTCAGTTCATGTAATCCATACAAAAAAAGAAAGAAAAACTTTTCCCCTTTTAAGCTTTCACTTTCTCCGCTGCTTCAATACCAGAAATGGAAAGCTGATATACAACCGCTCTCCCTCCTTGCTTTAGCCACTTCCACTCTCTATATATTGATTTCAAGTGGGTATGAAAAGGAAACTTTTATCAAAAAAGCCAGATTCTCACCTAGATGATGCACTTTCTCTTTAAAAAAAAAAGTTTTATTGGTTCTCCCCCCCTCCACACACACACATTTACCCACATCTTTTTTTGAACAGAGCATTGGCCATATCTTATTTTATAAAATTAATCAAATTCAAATACATTTTACTCGATTACAGTTTTTGCCAAAATCTTTTTTCCCTTTTTTTAATCATGTCTCAATATTTCTATGCTTGCTTACATAAACATCATCTTCATTTTCCCTTAAATTCTAATTATTGCTATTTATTCATATTTGTTCTCTTTTATTCTTTAAACAATTCATTCTTTATCGTAATATCTTTATATTTGTTCGGGATTGCCTTTCTTCCATTTCATCTTTTTTATTGTACAGCAATCTTTCTCCTCAAACCTACCACCTCTCTCTTTTCTTTCCTTATTTTCTCTTCCCCTCCTCTTCTTCTCCTCCTCCATACTTCCCCTTCCTTTCTCCTTCTCCTCCTCTCTTCCTCCCTTTCTTACCCTCACTCTTACGCTAATCTCCCTTCTCTTCCTTCCCTCTCTCTCCTTCCTTCTCTCTTCCTTCTCTCTTCTCCTTCCTCCATCCCTCTCTGTTGCTGTATTCATTTTCAATTTTATATTTTCCACTATGGAGTCCAGGCAACCCCGATCTTTCTTTCATTTATCAAGTATACTTCTCGAAATTTCCCCTCATCTTTTTAATTATCAGCAGTATATTTCATCTTATTCCATTTTTTCTTTTAAATCTTTACTCAAACAATCTTCCAACATACAATTTCTACAACTAGCATCCTTCTCTTTATTGACAAATTAATGTTTTCACTGACTCTTAACCATTTTCTCTTAGTCTGTCCACAGCTTGCTTTCTTGATGTTTTCGTCTCTTTCTCCCATTTCTTTACCTTCTTCTTTTTCCTTTTCTTATCTCTCTCCTTCAGCCTTTTTCCTTTAATTTTAACTCTATTGCTTTTCATTCTCAATCTTTCCCCATTTATTTCTCTTCTCTTCATCTTTGAGATGTATTTTCCTTTATCCATTTTTATTCTATCACTGTTGAACCCATTGTAATCATCTTTCTTTTTTTTCAATTATTTCCTTTTCAATATTATCTTGTCTCTCTTGCCTCTCATTCATCTTTTCCCTTTCTTTTTTTTTTTGCCATCTAACCAATCCTCTGCTTCTTTATTTTCCTTAAATGCTTCCCTTATTTTTTGAAACATCTCCCTTAGTGTCTCATATTCATCCTCCCAATTATCCATATTTTCAATTTTAAAAGGCTAGGATTTTTAAGCTTGTTCTTTTCATTTACATATACTTCAGGTTTCAAAGTCCATATAATGTCTCTTTTTTTAAAAAAAGTCCACTTCAAATATTTACTTGAGCCAGCACAATTTAGTCTTTGTCTCTTTAACCTTGCTTCAGCTGCACAAATATGCACTCCCACGCCTCTCTCTCACGTTCTTTCTGCCAACAAATGTCTTTCTCCAATTCACTAGTCTTCTGGCAACAAAATCTCCATTTTATAATCCACAAGAATGCTTACTTTCTGTTTTCCAAATTAAATTCTTTATTGTTTAAAAAAATGTTTTTCTGTCTCCTTTTTCCTTGTCTTATTCTTATTTTTTCCAAATCCTATTATAAATCCAGGTGGAAGATTCCTTTTAGGGCTTTAGATTTGATTTTAAAGTTCCTTTTTTCTCTCTCTCCACTTAAGTTCCCCAGTGCTAATTAGCCGTCAATTTCCGCTGGGATTTCTTTCAAGCTGTTAAGTTTTTTCCTTTTTACCTGTGAGTTGGCTAATTACTCACCCGGCAACAATACTCCATTCAATTACTGCTCCAACATTCCCTCTTTCTGATCGTGACCACTCTGGCTTGTGACAGCTCCTTAATGGCTGCCTTCCTTCGCTGACGAGTCGAAGACTAATGTCGGCACTTCAGGGAACTTGCTCATTCCCTATCCATGCCAGCCAGTGTCTTCTTTCTTTGCTGTCTCCACAAGACAGCTATGATCCCTGGGGATCCCCAAAATCGGCTAGGGTATTGGTGTTCTCCTGGAGACCCAGAATCCACACCGTATTGCCTGATGCCGGCCATGCCCACCCTCCATGATGTACTTTCTCTTGATATCACCACTCCGTTGTGAGCACCCCAGCTTCTTAGCGACTCTTATGGCAGGTTTCTTAGATGTCTGGTTTGAGAAGCTACCTTTGATTAATCCGGGAATTTGTGGATTCCCTGAGTTAATCAATCCGTGCTTCTCTTGTTTGCCCTCCCTACAAGATGGCTTAGGTCAATTAAGACACCCGATCAGCTAAATATCAGCGGCTTTTCTGGAGCCCCCAAAAAACCAGCTGTCATGCTGCGACACTGGCCACGCCTCCCTCTCACATATCTTTAATCTTATCTGATCTACAGATTGCTGATTCTGTTGCTTTGAGAAATGAGTCACCCATCACAAACAGCTTTTTTCCTTTGGGGAAGTCTGAGCTACTGAAACACTTGAGTGAAATCCTTCTCCCAATGTTTGCAAGTTTTCCTCCAGGGGCAGGTTATGAAATTGTCAGTCAGTCTTCTTGGGTTTTTCTGTCCTATAAATAACATGCTACCAACTAACTTCCTCTTGGGGTTCATTTTTTCTAGTAATTGCTTCTTCCTTGCTGTGTTCAATTTGGATACAGACCTCTGCCTTTACTAGGGTTCCACATGTTCAGGTATGAGTATACACGTGTATTAGAATATCATTCTTGTCATCCTTTGCAACACTATGCCAAGCATACCACTGTGTAAAGCCTTTGCATACAATTTAAAAAATACAATTTTTTACAATTTAAAAAATATTTTAAAGGATTTAAAAAGTATTCTTAAATGTACATTGATTGAAGAAAGAATCAAACAGTATACATACCATACATACATATACTGTATATATTTGCTTACATACAGTTACATTCTATTCTGCTTTCTTATATCTTATTTCTACAAGATAGTAGATCTTGTAACTGACATCTGTCTGAAAGTGCAAAAGCTAAAAAAAGCAGTAATTTGAGTCAAGGAAGCAGGTTAGGACAAGAAAGATAAATCTAAATGCAAATTAAAGGGCTGGAGAGGGGAACAGAAAGTGATCACAATATATTCTGAGGTTCTAAGTAATAGATCAAAACCCAATCAAAACAGCAGGCCACAGAAATCTGATGATGGTTTGACAAAAGTTATCAAAAATATTCTCCCAAATTTCCACAATTAATTAAAATGTAACTAGTCCATATTCCTATAGTTTCACAAGTACTATCATTCCATTTTTTAATCAAAATTAATCTAAAAATCTGACTAAATCATTGTTTTATATAATATGGACTTTCAAAAATGAAATCTGTACGTGCATTGTTCTGAGTACTGAAAGACATAAATTTCAGTTTAAAATGCATTTTTACTAAGGATGATTACAGAATCTTGTGGACTAACGAATAAATTGTAATTTAAATAATTAATCTTCCTAACTAGTGATTAAAATCATAATTTAAATGAAATCCAATCCAAAGTGAACTGGGAACTTTCCAATTACTAATTTAGGCTCATGCGTTTATTCAACTGTTATGATCATACTTCAATAAAATTCAATAAAAAGTTATGAATGTCATTTTACTGCATAGTTGAAAACAGCATTAGAAGAATGTTCTAGTCCAGTGATGGCTAACGTTTTCCGGACTGAGTGCCCAAAGCACGTATGCGTGCGTGCGAATGCACACATGCATACCTGAACCCCCAAAATGCAATGCACGTGCAGCCCTCATGTATGCGCCCCACCATGCATGTGTGCACGCTCCATGCATGCACCCCACACATGCGCACGAGTCCCCTACACACGCCTCACCTCCCATGCATGCACGGCAGAGACCCAACGACCATCTGGCTGACGGGAGGCGCATGCGCATATCCAGTGGAACTGAACTGGGATGACAGTTCGCATGCCCACAGAGAGGGCACTGTGTGCCACCTGTGGCAGGCGTGCCATAGGTTCACCATCACAGCTCTAGTCAATATATCTTAAGGTATGAAACAGTAGAAGGCTGCTTCACCTCTGTACCTTATTATTCAGCTGTGTTGCTCCTTGCAAGGAAGCTCCAGTATATCGAGAACAAAATTCAAATAGTCCTGGAAAAACAGGGCTGAAGGAGAAAAAGAATCAGACAATTATATGGAATTAAAGGTAACATAGCAGATCCAAATCATTTTACTTTCTTGTAATACTATATTTCAAGTTAAGAAAAATGAATAGGGAAGCGAATTTGAGGGGGGGGGGAGTAATAATGCATAAGATTTCATAGAAATATAGAAAACTAATGGCAGAAAAAGGACTAGTGGTCCATCAAGTCTGCCCTTTGAGTTTTTTATTTATTTGTTCATTTATTTTATTATTTTTTATTTTTATTATTTTAATTTTTAATTTTATGGGATAATGGACATGTATTTAGCCGGATTAGGGCCTCATTTTTCCTGCTGGTGATTCCTTTAGTGATGCATTCCAGAATTTTGTCCCAAAGATGCTTTTTCAAAAAGCAACTTTTTTTTTCCCTTGAAGACATTTCACTTCTCATCCAAGAAGCTTCTTCGGTTCTGACTGAATGGTGGTGAACGGGAGGATTTAAATTCCCTGTAATCATCTGGTTGTTAACACTCTGAAGATTGGTCATTAGCTCTCTAATACTCCAATACTGTACACTGCCAGAGGATTCTTTTTTCCCCAACTGCATGCTCTTACCTTAAAAACATTGAACTGCAGTTTCCACATTTTTTATCAATTTTCCAGCAAAACCAAATTATTTTCCATGTTACAAATATCCCCAAGAATATCAACTCTATTACACATCTTTGTGTCATCTGAAAAAAGACAAATCTTATCTAGAAATCCTTATGTTATCACTTACAAATATACTGAACAGAATGCGAACTAGGACTAAGCCTTGTCAAATTACTTGCAAATAGATCATGTGGAAAGGCTTTTCTCAATATGGCAAATATTATAGGTCTTCTTACAGTCCTGGAGGGAATGGGGTGCAGATAACCCTCAATTTACAACAGTTCATTTAAAAAGTGGCTTATCACCATTTTTCATAGTTATGACTGTTGCTGCATCCCCATAGTCATGTGATCAAAATTCAGACACTTGGCAATTGACTCATATTTATGATGGTTGCAGTTTCCTGAGGTTATGTGATCCCATTCTGTGAACTGACAAGTAAAGTCAATGGGGAAACCAGATTCACTTAGGAACCACGTTACGAACTTACTAACTGCAGTGATTCACCTAACCACTGTGGCAAGAAAGGTTGTAAAATGGGGCAAAGTTCACTTAACAACTGTCTCACTTAGTAACACAAATTTTGGGCTTAATTGTGGTTGCAAGTCAAGGACTACCTATATTATTCTTTTCTCCGAAATGCCCATATGGAATACAAGAAATATTATTTTACTTGCCAAGGAAAATAATAAGTAATCATTTCAGTTGTGCTATATTTCAAAGATGTTCCAAAATACAATTGTCTACCCAATTCAACTTTCAGAAATTTGCACACAATTTGTAATGAACTTCTCAAGTGTTTGATGCGATCCAGAAATGGTTACATAATTACCTCCCATAAATGTGTTTCCACATCAAAATTTTGCAAGATTTAATTTAAAAATATTTTGTAAGGTTAACTGTTTATTCCTTTCTGCCTGAGTTTGCTCAACTGCTTTTGAAAGTCTCCCCAGGCAGTTTTCTGCTTTGACTAAAAGAAAAGAAATAACATGGTTGCACAAAGAACTCTCTGATCAATTGAAAGAAATAAAGTACAAAAACATGGAAAGAGGGACACATAACTATGGCAAAGTATCAACAAATAACCCGAACCTGCAAAGCTAAAGTTAAGAAAGCTAAGGCTCAGAACAAAGAGACTTACAACAAATATCAAAAATTTCTCCATATTCTTCTATTTTTTCTATTTGTTTAGGCCCTGTTTCCTCTGGGTCTTCCAAAAGAAAAGCTAAGTCATCTGCAAATGCCTGTAATTTGTACTGCTCCTTTTTAATTTCCATGCCTTTTATCTCTATATCTTGTCTAATGTTTCTATTTAATACTTCCAACGTCAATATAAATAATAGTGGTGACAAGGGACATCCTTGTTTTGTACCTTTCTTAATGCTAACCTTCTCAGTCATGTCTCCATTTACCATCACTTTTGCAGTTTGTTTGTGATATATCACCTTAATCATATTAACAAATCTTCCCCAAAGCCCATCTCTTTTAGCTGTGCTAGCATAAATTGCCAGTTCACGTTCCCAAATGCTTTCTGTGCATCCAGGAAGACCAGCGCCATTTGCAGTGGTGAAATCTAAAACTTTTCCCTACCGGTTCTGTGGTCGTGACTTGGCGGTCATGTGACTGAGTGGGCGTGGCCAACTTAATGTCACTCACTTCAAGTGGTGCCTCATCTGGCCCCTCCTTTCCCAGCCATTTCTTGTCACACTCAGCATCAACATATCTATAGTTCTGTAAATATGTTGTTCACCTTTTTTCACCTTTATTATCTACATACTATAGATGTACTTTCATGGACCACTGAAAGGAGGAAATGGCTCACATGCTTTGCCCAAGAGTGTGATAGGCAACAGGCTTTTAAGGGGCTGCCAGAAATAAAAAAAAGGGGGGGGGAATGTATTTTCCAAAGCACCAGAGGCAAAACAAGAAGCAATGGATGGAAACTAAAGAAACAGAGAAGCAACCTAAAACTAAGAAGAAACTTCCTGACGGTGAGAACAATTAACCAATGGAACTACTTCACTAGAAAGGGTTTTCTTTTGCTCCAGGAGAAAATCAGAATAAAGAACTGGAAAAGCCTTCACAGGAAGAGGCTTTTTTGTTCTGCTGTGGAAGAAAAATAGAAAACAGAGAGAAATCTACCCTGGAAGAGGTGCTCTGCTTTTGCTCCAGAGGAAGTAAAAGGCAGGTTTTTTTGAGGCAGTTTCTCAATTCAGGCAAGATGGTTTGCAGTTTCGCAACATTTTAAGGAGGTGATAATTGCTCTTGGCTGAACGCCCAGACATCTCATTAAAGCTAGTATTCCTTTCCCTGCTTTTTTTTTGGGGGGGGGGGGGAGAGGGGAGAGGAAAAAAAGTGGCAGAAAGTGTCTCTTTATTATTCTAGCTGAGGGCAAATGAGACTAAGACTCTTGCTGTTTCTTAGCTCATCTGAGGCAGCAATTGCTCTGCCAGGTGAATCAGCTGAGCTAATAAACAACAGAATATAGGAGAGGTGAGAGGAGGGGGAGGGCAGGTGGGCAGGTGGGCAGAGCCAATCAAAATTATCCCTACCAGTTCTCCGAACCATTCAAAATTTTCCCTACCTGGACAGCAGAACCGGTTCGAACCGGTAGCATTTCACCCCTGGCCATTTATTTCTCTGGGTGTGCTTCATAATATTCCAATGCATTTAAGATTGTTGTCATATTGTCTTTAATTTGTCTCTTAGGTGGAAAACCATTTTGGTCTGAATGTATAAATTGATTTAAAAATCATTTTAGTCTTTCTGCAATTATTGAAGCAAATATTTTGTAATCTGCATTCAACAAAGGTATCGGTCTATAGTTTTTTATCTGTTGCAAGTCTGCATCTTCTTTCAGTAAAAGGGTAATATATGCTTCCATCCATGAATCTGGTACCTCTGCCTCTAACAGAAGTTCACTGATTACTTCCAACATTGGAATACTTAAAATATCTTGCAGGTTTTTGTATAGTTCTACTAGTAGTCCATCCGGACCTAGTGTCTTCCCATTCTTTTGTCTCTTGATTGCTTCTGTTAATTCCATCATTGATAATATGTTCATCTAACATTACTTTCACTGTTTCAAGTATTTTAGGTACTTGTATTCAAGTATTTCCACTTTTTCTAGGTAGTTTTATTTTTTCTTCTGCAATTAATATGGAGAAGTGGCAGGTCTGAAAATAAATAAGGAGAAGGGGCGTTGGTCTTACCTGATATGCCCTTTCTTGGGTCTGAGGGAACAACAGCCAGGAATGGGTTAACTCTGTCTGTTAGCTGCTAGGACTGAATCTGCAAAACTGTTAACCCACGCCTCTTCCTGTTGCTTCCCAGTTTTTTGACGAACGCATCGACACAGACTGACGTGTTGAGCTGTGAAGACAAAAACAGTGCACATCCCTCCCAAAAACCCCAGGGCCAGATGGAAAAACCAGGCAGGGCTGACTGCTGTTCCCTCTGTCCCAAGAAAGGGTGTGTCAGGCAAGACCAACGCCCCTTCTCCATAAAGGAGGGAACAGCAGTCAGGAATGGGACATACCAAAGCTGGAAGTCCTATTGGGAGGGATGAGTCCAGGCATGGGTCCCTGCTCTGAAAAAACCCTCTGGAGCACCTGCCTGCCAAATGCAGCTTCTGAGGAAGCGAAACAATCCAGCTTATAATGGCAGATAAAAGGTGACAGGGATGACCAAGTAGCGGCCCGGCAGACTTCCTCCAGTGAAGCCTGGGTAGGCCAAGCCCCCGAAGTCACTGCACTCCTAGCAGAGTGGGCAGTGATGCGTCTCGGTACTGGCAAGGCCTGCACCTGATAGGCTGTAGCAATACAAGCCCGAATCCATCTCCCCAACATGGATGATGTAACCCTGCAACCGAGCATTGCTGGTTGGAAGGAGACGAAAAGGGCTTCCATCCTCCTGAAGGAGGAGGTCCTTTTAAGGTAAATACGGAGAGCCCTCCGCACATCTAGGGTATGCCAAGTATGTTCCAAATGGTGGGATGAGGCAGGACAAAAATTGGGCAATACCAGCTCCTGAGCCCTATGAAACGTGTTGACCTTAGGAAGAAAAGTTGGGTCAAGGTGTAAAATAACCCTGTTGGCATGGAAGACACATAAATCCTCCCTGGTTGATGGGGCCACCAGCTCAGATATTCTCCTAGTGGAAGTAATAGCCACTAGGAACGCCACCTTATATAACAGGAAGCACAGCTGACTTCCCGAAGGGGTTCGAAAGGACTCTGGGTAAGGGCAGTCAAGACCTTGTTTAAGTTCCACATGGGAAATTGGTGTACCACAGGAGGTCTCAGGTTAGAAGCTACTCTAAGGAATTGACGAACAACCGGATGGTGAGAAAGGGATTCTCTGGATCCACATGTCTGAATGGATGACAGGGCTGCTACCTGTCGTCGAAGAGTATTAGGGGCTAGATTGTCATCTAAACCATCTTGCAGGAAGTCCAAAACGTGCACCACAGAGGCGTCAGTGGGAACCAGACCCCACTTTCTGCACCAACTGCAAAACACCCTCCAAGTGGCGTTGTATATACGATTGGTGGAGTTCCTGTGAGAAGTGTCCTGAAACTACCTTTTCCAAACTCCTCAGAGCCAGGTGAACAGCCCGGAGCTCCAAACAATTGATGTTGTGAGTCAGCTCCTCCAGAGACCAATGGCCCTGAACCATACGTTGACCGGGATGAGCTCCCCAGCTGAAGAGACTGGCATCGGTTATCAGGATTATGTTGTGACCTAGGCCCAAGTAGTCATCATCAAACACAATCAGTCCTAAACAAACACCTCCCTCTGGGGCTCCGGTTGGCCCCTGACCGCAGCTTCCGCCGCGAATTAACGACGTGGTTGTTTAAATCACCCAGCCTGGACTGAGAGGGTTTTTAGAGTTTGGGGGTTTTAATATAACTCATATATGTACATTATGTATTTTATAATTTTAACTGATTATTTCATTGTTGTGAGCCGCCCTGAGTCTTTGGAGATAGGGCAGCATATAAATAATAATAATAATAATAATAATAATAATAATTATTATTATTATTATTATTATTTATTAGAACAGCTAAGAATTACTTTGTTCTCAGCTTAGTCCAAATCAAGTCCCCAAAAAATTCTTCATTAACAGTCCTTCGGCCTTATCACCAACCTCTGTCTACTTTGCCAAAGGCTTTTCTTGGCAAAAGTTCAGAAGCAAGAGACAAATGTAGCAAGACAAGAAACAATTGTAGTAACGTTGCTTTCCTACAAAGATCCCAAGAGCCATTGCTGCTCTTTTAAGGCTTCTGGGAGAGGCCAATCATCTCCTGGCCTTACTCCTGAGTCGTCCTTTTGCTTTAGCTGCTCTTGCCTTCTGGCAGCTCTTTGCATATGTGCACTAGGAACAGGCTCCTCCTGTTCCTCTGCCTCTCTGCTATCCGCCTCTGGAGGCTCCAGAGTCAGCGCATCGCTCTCAGATGGCCCCGGCCCCAGCCCCATCTCTGCCTCTGACGCAGAGCCCTCGTATGGGCCTTCCCCTGACTCCAGGCCTGGCCCATTGTCCTCCCCAACCTCCTCAATGTCTGACTTCGTTGCCAGCTCCACAGGCTGCTGGCGGACCACAACAGATTAGCCTGTGAGGCTCCCAGAAACGGCAATCCTTGGAAATGGCATCTGACGTCCACCATTTGAGGGAAGAAAGAACCTCCGGAGGAATCCGCACTCTTGCTGGCGATGTGCTCTGGCGAGCCCTTTGGAATGGCAGAAGAAACCACTGCAGAGCCCTGCTGTGGAGACGTGCCCAAGGAGTGATGCCGAAGCAGGACACCATCTTTCCCAGAGAAGCAGAAGAGGAGCAGAATGTTCCGTCCAGACATGTCCTGCCAAGTCCCGTAGACTTGCTTGGTGTACTGGAGAGAGATACACCTTTGACTCTATGATTGCCCCCAGATGGAGCAAATGAGTGGATGGGACCAGATGGTTTTTGGCCAGGTTTATGGAAAACCCATGATGTTGAAGAACTTGTATGGTGGTATTCAAATCCCATGTGCCAGATTTTGTGAACTGGACTGGATGAGAATGTCATCCAGATAGAATTGTATTCTTATGGGTAGACATATTGGATGGTAATTGATCAAAAGAGCCTTGGTCAGACCTAAGGCCTGCAGCCGTGGGTGTGAATGTTGCCTCAGCGGAGGACCTTCTATGTTCCACCAGTTGTCCCCAAGAAGGGTCAATCAGCTCTAGTGTTGGCATATTGCCGAAAAGCAACTCACTGTTGCTGGGCAGAACAGGGCCCTGTTCCATGACTTCATCAGGAGACCATGCAGCTGGAGGCAACTCCTCCGGAATAACAGGCAGCTCAGGCTGTCTAGGAGGGTAAACTGTGAGCCAGAAGACACTTTGCTTTGGAGGCTCATGTTACTCTTTGCAGCCTCCTTTTGTGCTTTCTGAATGGTTTATTCAATGGCTTTGTGCCTTTGAGTAGCCACCCTCTGTGAAGCTTGTAGGGCTTGTAGAAGCACTAGAATGGGCTTTGCCGCAGCTGGAAGCTCTGGAGCCAGACGGCCCTGCCATGTGCTCACTATCCTACTCAGTGAGTCCAGATTTGGACCTGGAATAGGTGTGGCTCAAACATGAGAAAGACATCCTGGAATCCCTTGAGAGGAATTCTAGGCCTGTGAAGCTTAGTAAAAATTTACTACTCAGGCTGCACAGCGCTAAGCTCAGAGAGCCCACCGTGCTCAAAATCGGAAGGGAGGGGTTTTTTTTGGCTGTTATCTAGCTCTTCCCGCACTACTATCACCCCCTCAGCCAAAATACTTCAGTAGTCTCTGGGCCCAGGTTTGCGGAGAAATGCTCATGAAAGACTGGCCCGAGGAGAAGAATCTGGCGATCTTTCCAAGGACTAGCCTCCATAGGGAACTGATCGGAGCGATCTTACCCTGATCCAAAATGGCCACTGGCTGCCTCACCACTCCTCCGATGCAAGTGCCACAGAGCAAGGCTCGTGGGCATCGCCTGGCCGTCTCTGCCAATGCTCCTTCCTCTGATAGCCCAGCAAGCGCTCCAGAGTTGTGGGCATTGCCTCTGTGGGGTAAAAAGGGGCCAAATCCCCGTGATCAGAGGTTCAGGGACAAGTCCATAAGCGCTGCTCTGAGGTCTGCCGGCCAGCAGATCCCTTGCCAAACAAGTGGACTTCAGCGGGTTCGGGCTAAATCGCCCTTGATGCTGGAATGATAAGGGAGGCTCCCCCAATCAAGTAGGAGTCAATGTTCTGGAGAAAGAAATTATTCCCTTTAAAACAATAGTCAGGAATGGTCAGCTCAATCAAAACATGTCTGTCCAGCTAGACTGAGTCTAAAAGGCTGAGAAGCAACAGGAAAAGGCGTGGGTTAACAGTTTTGCAGACTCAGTCCTAGCAGCTAACAGACAGAGTTAACCGATTCCTGATTGCTGTTCCCTAGTTTTATGGAGAACACTAAGATACTAGTTAAAAATCTAACAGATAAGCGGAAAAAAGAGTTAATGAAGAGAATAGATATTCAGATTGTAAAGAAAGTTAAATATCTAGGGATTCAGTTGACAGCAAGATGTATAACAATCAAGGAGGATAACTACTATAAACTGCTGAAACAAATCCAAATGGATCTGGAAAAATCTGCAACTATCGTTGGTAGGAAGAATAGCTACAATTAAAATGAATATATTGCCAAGATACTTATTCCAAACGATTCCGATAAAATCGGGAAAAAAATACTTTGAGGAACTTAAAACAATACATAAGTACATTTGGCAAGGGAAAAAAAGCAAAAATTAGTTTTAAAATGTTATTAAGACACCAGAGCCTGGTGGCGCAGTGGACTAAGTGCTGTTAAAGTAGCACTTAAGTTGCCAGCTGCTTGCAATTACTGCAAGTTCAAATCTCACCAGGCTCAAGGTTGACTCAGCCTTCCATCCTTTCTAAGGTAGGTAAAATGAGGACCCAGATTGTGGGGGCAATAAGCTGACTTTGTATAAATATACAAAAGTATGAAGGCTATTGCTTAACGCATTGTAAGCCACCCTGAGTCTCCGGAGAAGGACGGCATATAAATCAAATTTAAAAAAAAAAGAAGCAGAGGTTTTGGTTTACCAAATTGGGAACTGTATTACCAGGCAGCGGTATTAACGTGGATGGATTGAAAAGAATGGATTGTATTGAGGAATACAAGACTATTGATGTTGGAAGGGCATGATCTACAACTGGGTTGGCATGCTTTCTTGTGATATGGGAAAAATAAGATACATGGATATTTTCAAAGACATTACATAAGGAATGCATTAATGCTAGTTTGGCAGAAAATTAAAGAACAACATTATTTGAAGATACCAGTTTGGCTTTCAACAATGGAAGCATTGATTCACCCAAATGTTATTAATATGGGAAATATCATTAGATATAAAGATATTTTGAATGAAAAGGGAGAACTCAAAACTAAACAAGAAATAAGTGAACAAGGGATCGATATATCATGGTATTCACAAGTACAGATACATTCTAGATATGAATTAGATAAATGGCAGAAACTGTGGGATAGGAACTACAAACTAACAATGTTGACTGCATATAAAGAGAACTTGTATAAGATGTTCTATAGATGGCACCTTGCACTGGTGAGGTTGGCAAAGATGTTTTAATATAAGTCACCTAAATGTTGGAAATACCATCAGATACCTGGCTCTTACTACCATATGTGTAAAAGCACAAAAATATTGGACAAAAATAAGGGAAAAGATGACAAAACAACATATTGAGCTATCAGAAATATCAGAAATATTTTTGCTGGGGAATTTACCAGAAAGCTATAATAAAGAGAATACTTATTTAATTATCCATGTTCTAACGGCAGCTAGAATTGTATTTGCGCAACATTGGAAAAGTGAAGAGATTACTATTGAGGGGAAGATGATTAGAAAAATATTAGAATGTGCAGAAATGAACAGATTAACACCAGCAATTAAGGAGAAAGAACAAACTGAATATTATATGCTACGGGAAGTATTCTATCAATGGTTAGAGAGTGAAAAGGGAAACTGGAAATAAAAGAAGATTAAAGAAGAATAGAAAATATGTTAAGATAGAGATATAAGTAAGATAATTGTTAGCATTAGGATGAGGAGGATAATTACGTGTAATGCTATTATTATTGTATATTTACTAGAAGACATGTTAAGAGGAAAAATGAATAGGCTTATAATGTTTAATTTTTTTTACTACACTATAATTTTAAGATTAGAGAATTATATTAAAATGAATGATGTAAATGTTGAAGGTTGGCACACAGAGATATTTGAACCCAGATGATACACTCTGTAAGGAGATAGAATGTATGTATTTTGAAAAATAAAAAATAAAAAACTTTTTATTAAAAAAAATCAAAAACAATAAGTTTCTTTCAACACATAAAAAACAAGAAAAAAGTTTTTAAAAACCCAGCAGTTTTTTTAATAAATATATATGTTTTTCTTTCTTTTTCGTAGGTTTTATGTTTATTTCTCTTTAACCAGGTTCTACTATGTAAGCCAAGATTTTATGCAGCTCTAGTTCAGTGAAATCTCACTAGTTTCTGGGCTTTTTTTCTCCTAGCAGCCAGCAATGGGCAGCAAAGAGTCTGCTAGCTGCTAGAAGAAAAAAAGCCCAGAAACTAGTGAATGAGATTTCACTGAACTAGGGCTGCATAAAATCTTGGCTTACATAGTAGAACCTGGTTAAAGAGAAATACACATAAAACCTACACACACACACACACACACACACACACACACACACAATCCAACTCACCAAAACCAGAAAAGACAGGCTAGGAATGCAAATTAAAATAAGCAGAAATAAGGTAAGAGAAGACCTGTCAGCTCTACATGGGATTCAAATCACCGGGTCCTGACAGATTATATCCCAGAATTCTGAGGGAATTGGCAGATGTAATTTCAGAACCATTGAACCATACAGTATATTTCAAAGTTCTTGGAGCAATGGGAATACCTGAGGACTAGAAAAGAGCTGATGTGGATCCCATCTTCAAAAAAGGGGAAAAAAATAGATCCAGGAAAATACAGACCAATCAGCCTGACATCAATATCTGGGAAGATCTTGGAAACAAATCTGTGAACACCTAGAAGCAAACAAAATTATAACCAAAAGCCAACATGCCAAACGAATCTTATTTCATTCTTTGACAAAGTGACTAAAACAGTAGATCAGTAAAATGCTGTGGACATAACGCGTTTTCCCGAAAATAATAATAATAATAATAATAATAATTATTATTATTATTTCAATTTTTATACCGCCCTTCTCCTTTCGGACTCAGGGCAGTGAACAGCCAAATAAAACATTTGTACACAAAAGTTAAAATAGTTTTAAAAATAATTAAATGAAATTTGGCCCATAATTTAAAACATTTCAATTTAAAAATCAGTGTCAAACTTTAAAACTGACATAGAATCAGGCCAGCCCAGCTAACTGAAAGAAATAAGTTTTAAGGGCCCAACGTGGTCTTATTTTCTTTTGGGTGTTTTAATTTTTTTGAGTGTCACTGCCACAAGGTGGAGAGGGGGGGTGGAGCTGCCCAACATGCACATCGGCTTACCTTGGGGCCCCGTGGCTCCACGCCCCAACAACTGCCTGGCAGCGGCAGCATCAGCACCCCGGTGCAGAAGGAGCCCATGTGGCCATCGGCTCACTTCTGCAACGGAGCAGGAGTACAAATACTTTTCGCCCAGATGGAGAAATGAGGAAGAAATGGGATGCTTTGAAATGGAGTGTTCCATTTGCAAGCAGACAAAGCTTTGTCTCCCTCAGGGCGAAAAGTGCGAGGCGGAGCCAGGCAGAGGCAGAAGCACAGGCGATCCCAACACACTGCCAACTCCATCCCAATGTCTCTCGGCTTGTCTACGGCTGTGCTGGGCAGGCGCATCACCTGTCTCCCCCCTCCCCCATGCCTCTGCCTGTTGCCTATAGTGCTGCACAAGCTTCCCATGAGTTTCCCATGAGCCAGGCAGCAGCGCAGCATGTCCAGCTCGCCTTTCCCCCCCATGCTGTGCTGGGCAGGCGCATCACCTGTCTCCCCCCTCTCCCATGCCTCCACCTGCTGCCGGTGGAATACTGCATCCAGTTTTTGGTCACAATAAAATAAAAAAGATGTTGAGACTCTGGAAAGAGTGCAGAGAAGAGCAACAAGGATGATTAGGGGGATGGAGGCTAAAACATATAAAGGGCAGTTGCAGGAATTGATATGTCTAGTCTTGTGAAAAGAAGGATTAGAAGATACATGATAGCAGTGTTCCAATATTTGAGGGGCTGCCATAAAGATGAGAATATCAACCTGTTTCCCAAATCACCAGAAGGCACGACAAGAAACTAATCAAGTAGAGAAGCAACCTAGAACTCAGGAGAAATTTCCTAACAGTGAGAGCAAATAACTAGTGGAACAGCTTGCCTTTAGAAGTTGTGGGTTCTCCATCACTGGAGGCTTTTAAGACATGGTCAGCCATTTGTCTGAAATGATATAGGGTTACTTATCTGCAAGCACTTGGAGAGACTGGACTTAATTTTATGTTGCAACTTTCACCTCTTGGTAGGAACCAATAGTTACTAGGAAGGAAAGACTGAAAATAAAGCTTCACACATATTTCTGGTCATTGATTCCCACAAGAATATTGCAGAGAACTCAATGAAAATGAATAAGACGACTTCTGGGGTATTGTTATGCTGGTGCGGTGCAGGGAATTGGAATCTCTACTTCTCCTGCCCAATTTTCCATGTCTGGAAGCCGATAACGGCAACGCAGAACCTTGAAGAGGACAGCGAACGAAAGGGGATAGCCCAGAGGTGGTGGCGTGAAAGACAATCTTCCACCAAGGAGGGTTGAACCCCCTGAATCCAGCGTGGGAGACACCGGCTGTCAGAGCCAGGTCCGGAGATATGGCAACCCGAATGGAAAATGAGGAAGCAGAAAAGTGACAAGCAACAAGAAGCATCATCGAGAAGAGTTTTACAAGAGGCAAAATATCCGAAGTGTCTCAGTGAAACTGTAGAGGTGGCAGACGAGGGAAAAAGTGGGTCTCCAAAGCAGTAAAAAGCAGCTCCTTAGCGGTGGGAGCGGAAGGAAGATTGGTGGAGAGTGAAAGTGATTTGTGAGCGGTAATGAAAGAGATAGGATTGTGGATAGTAGATTGTGGATTGGATTGATAAGAAAATCACAAAGGAAATCTGGAACTGGAATTGTGGCTGTGAGGAGGTACTAAAGGTGTGTGTAGGTGGTGAACAGGTCGGAGAAAAAAGAAAGTAAAGAATAGCCTTGGAGATAGAGACAGAGGAAGTGACAGTGACTAGGCAAATTGAAAGCTGCCATCTTTAAGTTTGGAGAACAGGAGGAGGAAAAAAAAAGAAACTGTGAAAGTGATTGAAGAAGAAAGAATGTTGATTTACAGGAGGAAGACTTATTGACTGGAGATATTAAATCAACCAATATACTGACTGGTAAAGAATTACCATATATTTGTATGAGATTGGAAATTTATAGTTAATCCAATTTTTTCTTTATGTAACTCTGGAACTTGTTAGCTAAGATTCAATATAGATAATACTAAATATTGTTATATAGTTTTTACTATATGTGATTCCCCTCCCTTCTTCAACATTTGATGATCCACCCTATTATCTTAACTTTTCCTTCCTTTTCTTCTAGATACTGTTTAATAATTTAATTAATTTAATAATAGGAAATACATCTACTTTCTCATTGTATAGACCTGAAATTAATTGGGAACTGATATTATTGATAATTGCTATTGCTATTGCAAATCCTGTATTCTATATTGATTTAAGATTAAGAAGAAAGATTAGAAATAGAAAGATCTATAGATCTTTCTAAGGTAAAAACTTAGATATATATGGTGTTGTAGAACGGACGTTGGCTTACCTGAATGTCCCTTTTCTGGGCGCTGCGACTACACTCCATAGGCTGGGATATTCATCTGCATGTTGCTAGGGAACTGAGTGATTATTCAAATGTTCTTACTGGGCAACGCCCACCTCTGTGCTCCTCCTGTCAGTCTGTTCACGAAGTTGCGAAAAAAACCGCCTGTAGCCACGACCAATACGTTAATGAAGCAGTCAGTCATAGGGTGGGGATGGAGTGTAGTCGCAGCGCCCAGAAAAGGGACGTTCAGGTAAGCCAACGTCCGTTTTCCAGTGCGCTGCTCCTACACTCCATAGGCTGGGACATACCCAAGCTTCCCACAAGGATCCGGGCGGGCACTGACTGCAGGACCCAATCAGGCCAAAAGGACTTGCTGCAGAACTCTACGGCCAAATGCAGCCTCAGCCGAGGCATACACGTCAATCTTA
This sequence comes from Ptyas mucosa, assembly GCA_012654045.1. NCBI lineage: Eukaryota > Metazoa > Chordata > Lepidosauria > Squamata > Colubridae > Ptyas > Ptyas mucosa. The sequence continues at coordinate 3,672,142 of WNWU01000125.1, forward strand.
TAATGCCGAATAAACGGCGAGGCCGACGTCCATGTGGCAGCTCTACAGATGTCGGAAATCGAGGCCCGGGTAGCCCAGGCTGCCGTGGTAGCCGCGCTGCGAGTAGAATGGGCGAAGATATGTCCAGGAACCGGCCTAGCGTTGCGGTCATATGCAGTGGAGATGCAGGCCTTGATCCAGCGAGCTACCGTAGGTGAGGACACCTTGCGGCCCATGGAGGCTGGATGGAATGACACCAGAAGAGCTTCAGTCTGTCTAAATGACGCTGTCCGCCTCAAGTACCTGCGCAACGCCCGGCGGACGTCTAAAGTGTGCCAGCACCTTTCTCTAGGATGTTGAGGAGAAGGGCAAAAGTCTGGAAATATGATCTCCTGAGAACGATGGAAAGGAGAGTTCACCTTAGGTAAGAAAGTGGGGTCCAGACGCATCACCACCCGGTCTGTGTGGAAAACGCAAAGGTCCTTGCGAATGGACAACGCCGCGATCTCGGATATTTTTCTAGCCGATGTGATAGCTATGAGAAAGGCCAATTTAAAGGAGAGAAACTTCAAACTGGTGGAACCCAGCGGCTCGAACGGCTCAGCCATAAGGGCTTGAAGTACCAGGGGTAAGTCCCAGGACGGGTAACGGTGAACCGTCGGCGGGGAAAGATTGGCTGCGCCGTGAAGGAAACCCCTAATTCTAGGGTTATGGGAAAGACTCCGATTCGGCTCACACACCAGAACTGTTGCCAGAGCCGCGACCTGACGTCTCAAGGTCGCCGGGGCAAGCCCTCGTGCCAATCCTGCCTGCAAGAAGTCCAAGACATCAACAATGGAGGCAGACGTCGGGTCGACGTGTTGACGTGCGCACCAGGAGGAGAACGCCTTCCAGGATGCTTCATAGATCCTAGTCGTAGACGGACGTCGCGATGACTAGATGACTTGAATGACATCTTCTGACAGCCCGTCCTTCCTCAGCAGGATCCTCTCAAATGCCAGACGGTCAACCGGAGCCACTGAGGGTCTGGATGGGCGATGACCCCCTGGCAAAGAGAGATCCTGTGCTGAGGAATGGTCCACGGTGGTGAGGTAGAGAGGCTCACCAGATCGGCATACCAAGCCCTGCGGGGCCACCGAGGCGCTACGAGCAGGATCTCCGCCTGTTCTTTCAGGAGTTTCCGAACGACCCGTGGTATCAGGGGAAGAGGTGGGAAGGCGTAAAGAAGGCCTTTTGGCCAAGGGCAGCGTAACGCGTCGCACCCTTCCGCCCCTGCGCTGGGAAAGCATGAGAAAAACCGCTTCAGTTGTGAGTTCTGAGGTGTCGCAAACAAGTCCACTAGGGGCTGTCCGAACCTTACAACTATCTCCCGGAAGATCCGTGGATGAAGTTGCCATTCTGCAGGATCCAGGATCTGTCTGCTGAGCCAATCGGCACGGACGTTTGCCAGGCCGGAAATGTGATCTGCCTTTATGGATAGAGTATGGCGCTCCGCCCAGCACATCAGTTTCTCCGCCTCGATCATCAGGAGCCTGGATCTCGTGCCTCCCTCCCGATTGATGTGCGCCTTTGTTGTCGTGTTGTCGGTGAGAACCAACACGTGTTGGCCTTCCAGTGCAGGGCAGAAGTGCCGGAGGGCTAGACGCACAGCTCGGAGCTCTAACAGGTTGATGCTGGACGTCCTTTCCTCCTGGGACCATCGACCCTGAGCCACCTGGTCCAGGAGATGAGCCCCCCATCCCTGCAGACTGGCGTCTGTCGTCAAAACCAGACGGTCGGGCTCGAAAAACGTGGAGCCTTTCAGGATCGCCGGTGACATCCACCACCGGAGGGAAAGCCGCACCTGAGGAGGCACGAAGATGGGAGATCTGGAAGTGCTCCGTCCCGACCTCTGGTACGGCAAGAGCAGCCATTGCAACGGGCGGGAGTGTTTGCGTGCCCAGGGTACGATGGCTATGCACGACACCATCTTCCCTAACAACTGGGACAGAAGAAGTGGAGGGGTCATCCGTTGAGTCCGTACCTGAGCCACCAAGTTGGAGATGTCGGTCACCCTGTCTGGTGAAAGAAAGACCTGACCTTTGACCGAGTCGATCACGGCACCCAGATGTAGTAGCCGAGTGGACGGAGTGAAGTGGCTCTTCTGAACATTGATGGAAAAGCTGTGGTGTTGAAAGGCCTGGAGAACTGCTGTCATGTCGATTGACGCCTGGAGCCTGGATGAAGACAGGACTAGAACGTCGTCCAGGTAGCAAAGGACGCGGACAGGAAGGAGGCGGATCTGCGCAGCAACCACCGCCACCAGCCTGGTGAATGTCCTGGGGGCAGAGGAGAGCCCGAAGGGCATTGCACAATACTGGAAGTGCCTGTTGCAGTACTCGAAGCGGAGGTACTGGCGGTGTGATGGATGGACCGGAACGTGCAGGTAAGCTTCCTTGAGGTCCACTGACTGTAAGAAGTCTCCTCTCCTGACGCACGCCAAGATGGACCTCAGGGACTGCATCTTGAACCTCCGATACACAATGTATTGGTTCAGATGCTTCAAGTTCAGGATTCCTCTCCAGCCGCCTGAGGACTTGGGAACCAGGAAGACTGTGGAGTAGAACCCGGACCTTTCTTGAGACGCCGGCACCGGCTCGATAGCCCTGATGGACAACAGGTGATGTATCTCTGCATCCATCAGGTCCCTCATGGAGAGCAGAGCGGGCACTGGGCAACGAACGAATCGATTGGGAGGAGAAGCTCCGAAAGGGCTGCCTCTGGGAGTAAGGAGTGTACCTGCGATCAGGCCGATGGTACGAAGAAGGTAAGACCTTTCTTTTGTCTTTATCTTCGATTAATAGTGGATCGAGAGCCGAGCCGAACAGGTTGGGGGCCTTGTAGGGCGCCGCTGCTAATTTCCACTTCGTTTTGGCGTCGGCACGCCAGTTGCGGAGCCAGAACAGTCGTCTAGATGTTACTGCCGAAGACAATGCGCGGGAAGCAAATTTTGCGGCATTGAGAGATGCGTCTGCTGAGTATTCTGCAGCTGCTACTAATTTATTGACATCCTGATGTAATCTGACGTCATCTGGCGGCAGTCTCTCCTGCAGCTGGCGGAGCCACAGCAATGAAGCCCGCGTGAAGAAGGAAGTGGATGTAGCCGCTCTAACCGCCCACGCAGCGGCTTGATGAGTTTTTTGGAAGACTAATTCAGCCTTCCTGTCCTCTGACCGAAGGCCATCAACAATGTCTCCAGAGATCACAGATGAAGAAGACAAGGCTGCCACCGGTGCATCTACAGTTGGCAAGGACAGGAGCTCCTCCAACTCTGGGCCTGAACAATAAAGCTTTTTATCGAGAGAACTGGGCGCCGTCAAGGACCCTGGCTGGGACCATCCACTTTGGACTACTTCGGCGAATAGCGGCGGACAAGGTATCACGTCCTTGTCAGGTTTCGAAACCTGGAAAAGCGGATCATGCGGGACCAGGGCCTGCTGAGAGCCCTCAGCAGTGGCCGGTGCAAGGCCAAACTTTGTAGTGATATTGGCCTTATGGAGTAAAGATCTGAATAGTGCTGGACGGAAAAGACCGGTGAAAACAGGCCGGTCAGGTAAGAGTCCTTCGTCTTCTGAGAACTCCAAGTCCTCTGGGTATTCCTCGCAGGAATCTGAGTCCTCACTAGACACATAAGCCCGCTGGGACGAAGTAGAGGGCCTGACAGTGGGGCGACAGTGGCCAGATGTAGAAGGACCAGAGGCCTGGTCAGCTGAACTCGTTTGTTGGAGGCTGGCCGCCAAGATCTTGGCAAATGCATCCGACAGTACAGAGTGGATGTCCATCTGCGAGCTATGAGGAAGTAGATGCGGCCCAGTAGGGTTGGCAGGAACAGGCTGCGACACCGAGGTGCCCAGAGTCGTTTCATCTGGGGCAGGCCCAAGGGGCGTCGCAGAAGCAGATGGTGGATGCGACTCCAACTGGCTCTCGGAAGGCGCCTGCGGATCTGCAGCGGGTGCGGGCGGGAGATGGTGGGGTAAGGACCCAAAAACTGGCTGGGCGGGTGTAGGAGCAGAAGTAGAAGCTCGCGGAGTAGCCTTCTTGGCCTTATTATATTGGCGCTCAAGGGCCTTGTGGCGCCTCAGTGCATCCTTCTCTTGGGCAGAGGAAGACCTAGAGTGGGCCACATGGATTCTGGGAGCTTTGCCCTTGGATTTGGCCTTGGATGTTTTGCGGCCAGTTGGGTCAGCAGGCCCGGCGCTTAAGTCCTCTAGCTCCAAATCAGACGATAAGGGCGAATCAGCCATCTCCAGTTGGGTGGTCACGAACAGTAAGGCTTTTAATGTAAAGTCCAAGCGTCAGGACTGAACCGCCAACTAACCAGCAGGTCTTGCTAGAAGACGGCAAGGTAAGCAATTTGACCCCTTACGCCACAAATAATTGGCCGTCCAGAAGGGCTAGGCTCAAACGAGCCAACACCGCCTCCTTTCCCCTTTCGGCAGATCGATAGGTCGCACAGTTAATAACTGTAGAACTGCGCGGCAAAATGGCGGCCGCCCGAAGCGACACAGCGAACCGCGGCCGTTAGAGAGGGCAGGCAAAATGGCGGCCGATAAAGAGAGCAGCAAATGGCGGCTGTCAGTAGGGGCGGCAGAACAGTGGCTGCAAGGCGCGGCGTAAATTGGCGGCCGTGAGGGAGATATGCGGCAAATGGTGGGCGGTAGTGAAGCTGTCGACCGTCCTAGGCAGAGACCGACCGTCTCCGCTCACTCACGTTTAGCGTAGAAGGGATCGCCGCAACATCGGAATGTGCCCTGAACCTGGGCATTGACTCCGGAGCCGCTAGGTTGTGAATTACTGGCGCTGAGGCGGCGGCGGTTAGACCGGATCTGCCCAGCCGGGTCAGAATCCGGCAAGCTGTCAAATGGAGGTCTGAGCGTAGCGGAACGGCCTGGAGCCCCAGGCACGTTACCGCAGCAGACAGCAATATAAATTGAACTCCCACGGAGCAGCAGCCAGCAGTGATAATAAAATAAGTAAACTAACTAACTAACTAACGACAGGGAGACAAAAATAACAAAAAAACTAAGCTAAATATCTAAAAGGCAAATTTGAGAGCACAGAGCAAAGTCTAACACGAGTTCCCTAAGCAACTGAGTGAATAGACTGACAGGAGGAGCACAGAGGTGGGCGTTGCCCAGTAAGAACATTTGAATAATCACTCAGTTCCCTAGCAACATGCAGATGAATATCCCAGCCTATGGAGTGTAGGAGCAGCGCACTGGAAAATACCCTTCAACAAAAAATTAAAATGTCAATTACAGCTACAATTACAAAAACAGGAAAAAAGACAACCCCTGTGACAGCTTTACCTGCAGGGCAAAAATTAATAACAGATATGCCATCTACTGAAAAATTAGGAACAGCAGCAGCTGTGCAGAACATGCAGACCTCTTTGAATATGATTCAAGAGGTCATGATGAAAATGCAGAAAACAATGCAAAACAATAATGAAGAAATTAAAGGGGATATGGGTGAGGTGAAGTGAGACATAAAAAAATTGGATGACAAAACGGAAAAGATTCAGGAATCAATAGCAAACAATGAACAAAAAATAAACGTAATAGAGGCTAAAGTAGAGAGAACTGAAAAGAAACTGGAAGCTGTGGAAGAGATATGGGAAATGGAGAAAAAGGAGTTGGAAGAGACAGTGATCCGTCTTGAGTTAGAGAGATCATCCTATTACTTAAGATTTTAAAATGTGGTAGAAAACAGAGAAGAGGATCTATATAAACTCATAGTGGAATTGGTATCAGAACTCCTACATATAGATAGACAGGAATTAGGTAACAGTATTGATGAGGTTTACCAAATTTATACAAATTATGCAAAACGACATACATTACCACATGAAATTAATATCAGATTCACAAAGAAATCAATTCGTGATGAAATTTATAGAAAGACAAGGGAAGACAAACTGATGTTTAAAGGGAAGGAGATCATAATATTAAAACAATTACCCAAAAGAATTCGTGAGCAATGGAGGAATTACCAATTCCTCTCTGCTAAATTGGCCAATCATAGAATCATGTTCCGATGGTTAATACCAGAGGGCATGGTATGGGAAGACAAAAAAATAAGAATAGATACGGTAGAAAAGGCTCAGGAATTCAGTGAACAAAACTTTGGAGAGGAATTAGAAAGTAGAGAGGAATTAGAATCCAAAAGTCAAGAAAAAACGAATCAAATCGAGGATCAGAAGAGCAGTTAGAGACCGGAAACCAATACAGAGAGGGTGTAAGAACAAGACAGCAGAGGGGACTAACACAAAAAAGGGAAGCAGGAAGGACAAATAAGTAATTTAATGGAGGAGGAAGTGAATTTAATATCAATCAACATAAATGGATTGAATGCAGCAATAAAACAAAGACAAACAATTACTAAACTCAAAAAATTGAACATTGAAATAGTATGCCTACAAAAAGTGCACATTCCAAAAGGGAAAAGTGGTTTTTTTGGAAGCCCCCAAACTAGGGAAATTATTTGTAGCATTGGCATTGAAACAAAAAAAAAAAAAAGAGGGATAGCAGTTTATATAAAGGAAAGGTTAAATCCCAAACAAATGTATGCAGATAATGAGGGAAGGACATTAATGATTGAAATCTCAATAAAACAAAAAAGAATATTACTTGTTGTCATTTATGCACCCAACATACATCAGAGAGAATACTATAAAAAGTTACACAGAAAACTAATAGAATTAGAAGTAGATAACCTATGCATATTAGGTGACTTCGATGCAGTGGCAGACCCTAAAAAAGACTACAAAACTGGAAAAAAGGAAAATTATAAAAGGAAAATATTACCACCCGCATTTTTTGAATTGGCCCAGGAATTTAACTTAAAAGATACATGGAGAGAAATTAACCCACAAAAAAAGCAATATACCTTCTTCTCTAACCCCCAAAAATCATGGTCAAGGATAGATATGGCGTGGATGGACCCAGAAACAGGGAAAGACATTGCGGAAATAGAAATTGAAGCCAATTCCTTGGCAGACCACAATCCATTAAAAATCAGTTGGAAAGGAGAAGTCAGGAGGAGAGGGAGATGGACCATGAACCAAAGGATAGTGAAAGAGAAGAATTTTATTCCATACTCAAAAAAAGAATTAGGCCTGTTTTTAAAAGAAAATTGGAATGAAGAAACCACAATTCAAAATTTATGGGATACAATGACAGCTTATATAAGAGGTTTATCGATAGCATACACAATAAGAAAAATAGAAATAAAAAGAATCAATTTGCAGAGCTCCAAGGAAAAGTTAAAAAAGCAGAATCTAAATTACAGGAAGAACCCCTAAACCAAGCAATCAAAGTAGAAAAAGAGTTAATTAAACACAAATTACAATTAATAACCCAAGAAGAAGTAGCACAAAAATTTAGAGCAACTAAACAAAATTATTTTGAAAATGCCAATAAGCCTGGATGATGGTTGGCTTATAAATTAAAAAAAGAAAAGGAAAAGAAATTAATAAAATAATTAGAGGATGAGAATGGAATGGTGCATCTACAGGAAGAAAAAAAGAAAAGCATAGCAGTAAACTATTTTCAAAAACTATACAGTTCAGAAAAAATTGAAGAAGAGAATATTCAAAGATACCTTCAAAAATGGAATCTTCCAAGAATACCAGATATAACAAAAGACATATTAAACGAGGAAATAACGAAACTGGAGATTCAAGGAGAAATTCAAAAGCAAAAAAATAATAAGACTCCAGGCCCAGATGGAATTCCCACTGAATTTTATAAAACATTTCAAGAGTCGTTAGAACAACTGCTATTAGAAACATTTAATGAAGTACTGAAAAAGGCCAGGATACCAGAATTCTGGAAGGAATCATTAATAACTCTCATTCCCAAAAACAATAGTGAACAACAGAAGATACAGAATTATCGGCCAATCTCATTGCTAAATGCTGACTAAAAAATATTTTATATGGCCATAATAGCGGATAGAATTAAAAATATACTGAACGAAATTATACATTTGGACCAAAATGGATTCCTACCCAACAAAAATATAAAAAACAATATAAGAATTATCATCAATGCCATTAGAATATTACGAAGCCCACCCCGAAAAACAGGTAGCTCTGGTTTTCTTGGATGCACAAAAAGCTTTTGACAACTTAAACTGGGACTTCATGATAAACCAATTAATAAGAATGAATTTTGGAGAAAAATTTATAGACACGATTAGAGCCATATACACTATACAGAGGGCAAAGATAATAATCAATGGGGAACAAACAGAAAGTTTTGAAATAACTAAAGGAGTAAGACAGGGCTGCCCGCTGTCTCCTCTGTTGTTCATTCTGTCTGTGGAGACATTAATGTCCCAAATTAGAGATAATTCGGAAATAAAGGGATTAAAAATTACCGTATATACTCGAATATAAGCCGAGTTTTTCAGCCCATTTTTCAGGCTGAAAAACGCCCCCTCGGCTTATATTCGGGTCACGAAAAAAATGACTTTTCCCCTGCAACTGGCTCCCAAGGCTTGTTAGGGGCATGAGGGGGGTGCCTAGCAAGACTCTCTGCAGCCCCCTGGAAGCAAAAACGGGCTGGGGGGGGGGCTTAAAGGGAGAAAGAAACAAAGAAATCCTCACGTTTAGGGAGATGCCATGTGCACTGACCTTGAGTTGAGAGCTGATTGTAATTGGTTGCTAGCTAGTCTTCTTGTAATTGGCTGCAAGCTAGTGGGTTCTCCCAGCTTGGCTGTCTCAGGAATTCTGGGAGTTGAAGTCCACAGGTTCTAAAAGGGCCACATTTGCCCAGCCCTGGTATCGCTTAACAGAGGCTTCAACTTGCCTGAAATTAGATCAAGCCAGTGACTGGGTGGGCGTGGCTAGCTGGTCATGTGATATATGTGTAGAGGGACTACTCAGAGGGCTGAAAAAAGTCATTTCTGACAGGTCCTCACACTTCTGACTGGTCCTCACACTTATGACCATCCTCACATTTATGCCCGTGCAGCATTCTTAAAACCATGTCACTCATTTCACAACTGCTTCTCTTTACCATGGTGACAAGATAGGGCAAAAACGTAAAATGTGAGGACAGTCGTAAGTTCGAGGACTGGTCACAAGTGCGAGGACCAGTCAAAAATAACTTTTTCAGCCCTCTGAGTAGTCCATATGCACAAAAGGACTACCCAGAGGGCTGAAAAAAGTGATTTCTGACAGGTCCTCGCACTTTTGACCAGTCTTTTTTTATTTTGAAATTTACCAGTAGCCGCTGCATTTCCCACCCCCGGCTAATACTCGAGTCAATGACTTTTCCCAGTTTTTGGGGGTAAAATTGGGGGGGGTCGGCTTATATTCGGGTCGGCTTATACTCGAGTATATATGGTAAGTCACAAGAATATAAGGTCCAAGCATTTGCAGATGATCTAGCATTTATTATTGAGGAACCTTTAGAATCTGGACATATTTTACTACAAGACAAACCAATTTGGCGCAGTAGCAGGATTTAAAATGAACAAAGACAAAACTAAAATCTTGACCAAGAATTTAAACAACAGACAGAGTTAACAACTAGAGGAGGAACTGGGAATCTCTAAAACAAAGAAAATTAAATATTTAGGAATTTGGATATCAGAAAAGCGTACTACCATAAAGAAGGAAAATTATGATACACTCCTATTACAAATACGAAAAGATTTGGATAACTGGACTAAATTACCAATATCATTAATTGGCAGAATTTCAACGATAAAAATGAACATATTGCCCAAGTTATTATATTTATTTCAAACAGTACCAATAACATTAGGGAAAACTTTTTTTTGAACAACTGAACAAATTGACATCGAAATTCATATGGTCAGGGGGAAAACCGCGCATTAAATTCAAATTATTGCAAGATAGTAGGAAAAAAGGAGGTTTTGGTTTACCAGAATAGGAACTTTACTATCAAGCAGCATCCCTAACATGGCTCAAAGATTGGATACAACTTAAAAATAAGCGGATATTAACGATAGAAAGCCATGACCTTTAATTTGGTTGGCATGGCTTTTTATGGGATGAGAAAAATAAATTACACATTTATTTTCAACGTCATAAGGGATGCACTACTGAAAGTATGGGAAAACATTAAAAAGAATCATTGTATGAAAGTCCCAGTTTGGTTGTCTACAATGGAAGCAATGATACATCCAAATACCACAGACCTAGATAAAATGGTGAGATATGCAGATTTATTAAGACACAAAAGGAGAGTTAAAATCAATACAAGATATGAAAAAACAAGGAATAAATTTGGAATGGTGACCATATTTATAAATCAAAACTAGATTTAAAAATAATAATAATAATAATAATAATAATAATTATTATTATTATTATTATTTAGATTTTTATACCGCCCTTCTCCTTCCGGACTCAGGGTGGTGAACAGCCAACTAAAAACATTGTATACAAAAGTTAAAATAATTTTAAAATAATTTATAAAATTTGGTCCATAATTTAAAACATTTCAATTAAAATCAGTATCAAACGTTAAAACCCACATGGAGTCAGGCCAGCCCGGCTAACTGAAAGAAGTAAGTTTTAAGGGCCTGACGAAAAGTACGGAGGTCTGGGATCACTCGTATTTCTGGGGGTAGATCGTTCCAGAGGGTGGGCGCCACCACAGAGAAGGCTCTCACTCTGGGGGTCGCCAGCCAACATTGTCTGGCTGACGGCACCCTGAGGAGGCCCTCTCTGTGTGAGCGAACTGGCCGGTGGGAGGCATTTGTTGGCAGAAGGCGGTCCCGTAAGTACCCCGGCCCTAAGCCATGGAGCGCTTTAAAGGTGGTTACCAACACCTTGAAGCGCACCCGAAAGTCCACTGGAAGCCAATGCAGCTCACGCAGGAGAGGTGTCACATGGGAGCGCTCCCTCGCTTGGCTTGGATGGCAATGTTGAGGGAAACCTGGGAGAACGTTAAGAAGGCATTGGCCAAGGCGGCACAATCCTATAAGAAACAAGCAGACAAGCATTGAACTCCCCAAAGGCCATTCCAAGTAGGCGAGAAAGTCTACCTCTCCACAAAGTATTTGAGACTCAGGCTCCCGAGCAAAAAGTTGGGTCCGAAATTCATAGGACCGTTCCCTATAGTAAAAATAATCAACCCGGTTACAACCCGGCTCTTAGGGAAGATACACCCCGCTTTCCACAGCAGCCTTTTAAAACCAGTAATGGGGTCACCTCTAAGGCCGGTACCACGTGACCCTCCCGGTCCCCTGGTCATTGGGGGCCAAACTCACTATGAGGTACAGTGAATCCTTGATTCAAGGTGGCACAGGGGGCGCTTCCAATACTTAATTAAATGGAAAGGTTACCCTCTATCGGAGGCTTCCTGGGTGAGGAGCACAAACATCCAAGCTGACCGCCTTATAGCCAAATTCCATGCAGATCATCCGGGAAAACCAAGAGAAGGGGGGGTACACCCTCGGATGGGATAATGATGTTTAACTTGTTGTTTTTCCCTCCCGGCAGGCCGCTTCTGAGAAATGACGGGAGAGGGGCCGGATGTCAGCGACCTAAGTTGCATTTTTTCATCGCTGCCATAATCAAAGAGAAAAGGAAAAAAAAACCAGAGCTAGCAGTACAGTTTGAAATTTAGTGCTTTGCATTTGATATAGTGTCCTTCTCCCCGTCCCTTAATAGATAGGGTTACTGAGGTGATGAAGGGAGGGGGACATTCCTGTGATCTGAAGTAGTGGGCAAAAGAGACTGACTTGGAAGATGTCCAATGGGCATTGAGATATTGTGAGGCAGAAGGGGAGGGGTTTGGTTTCAGAGAATCAGTTTTGGCTGCATATGCGTTTAGGTCGGATCATAAATTCTTTAATAAATGAGGGATTCATCAAAGACTTTGTGGTTGAGAATGAAATTTATTTGAGATTACGCCGAAACCTGACACTCTCTATATATCTCACTGTTTTGCTTCTTAAACTTTTTAAAAATATCAGTTCATTAACTCTTTGTTTTACTTATTAGTTTTCTCTCCTACTCACTTCCATATTAAGCTTTGTGAGACTAGGCTGAAACTATCATACCTAAACATGAAGTATACACATAAGGAGGGTGGACAAAAATCAGAAAATATCTTGTCTAAAATATCCTTTGTGGAGGTACTGTGTTTTCCCCAAAATAAGATCCAGTCTTATATTTTTGGGGGCTCCAAAATAAGCATTAGGGCTTATTTTCAGGGAAACACTGTACTGGAGAAGGTGAGGAACTGTCCCCACCTGGTGAAGTGCCCCACCCTCCGTCGCTCACACAGCAAGCAACGAGCGTGCTGGGGCCAACAGTATCTAGCAGTAGCTACAGCCCACCACCCCCTTGGCTGGTGCATTCGAGCTGCGCAACCTGTGCAGCGCAGGTACATCAGAGCACTGCATCCTCCAGGGTATATGTGTGCGGGAGAAGAATGTTCTCTGGCAGCTGGGAACAATGGGGCTTTTCATCCCTCACCTCAGAAGCAAGAAGAAGGCGGCGGGAAAGGGAGAACGGTTGCTCAAGGGCTGCCTCTTTGACAGCTGCTCCCCGGGCTTGCTCGGCAAGCGTGGTATGGAAGACTCTGGTTTTTGCAGATTTGTCCCAATCTTCTCATCCCCTTTGAACCTGGTCTCCTTCCTCGTAGGAAGATGGAGGGCTAGGTTGGGCTGGGCTGAAGCAGAGGAGAAAGAGCAGGGGAAGAAGCCGCACAGCTAAGGATGAGGGGCTTGCCTACCTCTCCACAAGACCTCTCAGGAGACACAGTGTGCAAATGTAAAAGCCATTCCTTCCAGGTTAGCAGCGCCTGGGCTCTGGCAGCGGGGCTGCTTCGTCCTCTCCCCAGGAATGTCTTGTCAGAGTCCCCTTGATGGCCCTTCCTCTCCCCCCCACAAAGTTCCCAGAGAAAGAGAGGGGACGAGAGATGGGTGGGAAAAGATGAGAAGGGTGCCTGACTTGGAGCACTTTGTTTTGATTCAGGCTCTTCTGGGAAAAGTGGCAGCTATTCTTCATGTGTGTTTGGATTGCTTTTCCAAAACCATGGGAGCCCTCCAGGTAGCATTGGGCATGTTTATTTTGGGAAGCGACAGTTGTTCCTTGGAGGTCAAGTCCCTCCAAGCAACAGGCGAAGGTAGAGGTGCGAGGGGTGAGGGAGGCACACAATCTGGATGCGCCATGTAGCCACCTGCCCCATCACAGCCGCAGGCAAGCAAAGACAGAAGGAGGCAGGGGTGGTTGTGTGGCTCATCCGGCAGGCTGGATTGCATGCCTCCCCACCTTTGCACCTCCACCTGTTGCTGGTGCTGCAGCAGCAAGGCAGGTGGCAGGGCGAGGGTGGTGCCACGCCGTGGCCCCTGCACACTCGGTCCCCACCATCGATCCTTGTTCTCCAGCTCCACCACACACTGCAACTGCAACACCAGCAGGCTGAAACTGCTTCGGGACACCATTGGCCCTTGCTGTTGTGGTCTGCCAGAAGCCTGCAGAGCTGGCAGCGGAGTCAGACAGCGATGAGGCCAAGGAAGAACATGGGCCAGTCCTGGAGACTGGGGAAGGCCAGATGAGGGCTCTTCGTCCGAGGCAGAGATGGGGTCAGGGCCATCGGGGAGTAATGTGCGGACTTCGGAGCCTCCAGAGGCTGACAGTAGAGAGGCAGAGAAACAGGAGGAGCCTGTTCCTAGTGCACATATGAGAAGAGCTGCCAGAAGGCAGGAGCAGATAAAGCAGAGAGGATGACTCGGGAGTAGGGCCAAGAGATGATTGGCCCCTCCCATAAGGCTTAAAAGACCAGCAACGGCTCTTGGCCTCTTTGCCAGAAAACAACATTGAGAGAATTGCTTCTTGTTTCACTGTATTCATTTCTTGTCGGCGTCTTCTGCTTCTGAACTTTTGCCAAAAAAAAGCCTTCGGCAGTTTGCCTAATTATCCCAAAGTTGGTGATAAACTGAAGAATGGTGTTTTGAAGAATTTGCTTTAATGGACTTCCGGCGGCTCCGCAAGCCTGGACGGCGCCCAACGAGAGCGCCCGCTTCGCGGTACCGTAAAAAACCCCGAACGGCAGTCCAACGCCGTCGGGAGGTTTGAAAAACCTTTCCCCGGGCAAAGGGGAAAGGCAAGAGCCGGCTGGTGGGGGTAGAACTCACCAAAGCCCCCCAGAAGGATTTCTGTGGAGGTGGAAGGTTTGAGTTCCCTAGAAGCCAGCCAATTGCTCCGGACCGGAAACGTCTCTGCCGCTGCAGAGCCACAAGCCACGACCGCATCTGATTTTTTTCCTTTATTTTTAACTTTTTTTTTCTTCAACAACAGAAGCAGACAGGATTAGCCAGGAGGACTTTAATAGCAAGTATCAGACTTAACTTCTTTTAACTTGTGGATTGCCTCCTTTGGAAGTTACAATTTGCAACTAAAATGGCGATTGAGGCTTGAGTGGCTGGGAAAGTGAAAGTGATCTGAGCTTTGGCATAGCCTCAAGTGATTTTTTTAAAATTTTCTCTGTTAAAGACTTATTAGAAGGAGGACTTTACTAAGATTTGTTTGTTGGAACTCATTTAAAGATTTGGACTAATAATTAAAAGGAGAATTCAAGAATATAGGAAGAAGGAAAGAAACTGAATAAAAGAAGGAGGAGGGGGGGAAAATAAACTCTCCCTAAGATGGCCACGAAAATTTCCTCAGTAAAAGCAGTCCCGGCTAAAGGCACACCCAGTGCTGGAAGTTCACCTGCTCATGCTCCTAAAGTACAGGAAACACAGACTTTAACAACTGAAATGATACAGCAGGTTGTCCAAGCGGCTTTGAGCACAACAGAAGACAAACTTACAGCTGTATTGGATAACAGAATTCAAACTGTAGCAGATGATCTCACTGCAGTGATAGACTCTAAAATTCAAATAGTAACAAAAGAACTGGCAGCACGCAATGTGGATATTAGAGAAGATATACTTTTTGCATTCCAGGGGCTAGCTGCTCAAGCTGAAAGTCTTGATTGCAAGATAGATGAGGTTAAAGAAACTACTGAAATTATGAGCAGCAAGCTGGAGACGGCACAGCAAAAAATAGAGAGATCTGAGATGGATTTAATTTTGGTACAAGACAGAGAAATGGAGTTTGCAGTGAGAATCAGAGGAGAGAAGGAAGATAAAAAAGAAAACTTGAAGGAGAAGTTGGGAGAAGCATTGGCATTAGTGCTGGGGATGCCAAAACGTGAGGTGTTGTGGCAAATAGACAAATTTTCAGAGTTAACTCCTGGGTGGCCAGGCAAAGAAAACTACCTAGAGATATAGTAATATATTTTACTACAAGACATGTACATAATGAAGTGTTGCAAGCAACCTACAAAAAAGTTAGAAGTGGAAGGACAAGAAGTGATGACAATGAAGGAAATTCCTCCAAAGATGTTAAGAGCGAGAAGGGATTATGCATTCTTGGTGGAGGAGTTGAAGAATCGTCAGCTACAATACAGATGGGATGTTCCAGCCGGCCTAGTGGTGAATTTTTCTGGTGAAAGATACAGGCTCAATACAACGGATAAAGCAAGGGATTTCTACATAAATGTTTTAAAGGCAGGAAGGCCCAAATCTCCTGAAATAAAAGTAAAACAAATAGCTGAAAAGAAACCACAGGAAGAATTGCTATCTATTGCCCAGGGGGGAACTTCAACAAGTCAAGAAGATCTCCTCCAAGTCCTGGTGGATGTGACTGAAGAACTACCTAAAGAGCAAAGAATGGCCAGAGCGGCTACAGCAAAGCGTAAGGAGGAGTTAAAAATTCAACAATTGCAATTACCAAGTCGAGAACTCGCTAAAACGGAAGCAGTGGGAGGAGCCAGACCAAAAAGTCGGTTAGAGTTGGAAAACCAGCAAATGCTCCTGAGGCTTCAGAAATTTAAGCATGGGAACTAGATTCCTATCTTGGAATGTTAATGGTTTAAATTCTCCGCAAAAAAGAAGAAAAATATATATGTATCTTAAGCAATTTAAGAATGATATAATATGTTTACAAGAGACTCATATTAGAACACAAGATCAAAAATATTTAATAAATTCAAGATTGGGTGTGCATTATGTTGCAGCATCACCAGACAAAAAAAATGGTATAGTTATCTACCTGAAGAAGGATTTAATTGCAAAATTAATAGAAGCGGATGTACAAGGTAGATATTTGGCAATTGAACTTTTAATCCAAGGTGAAAAAACTTTAATCGTGGGAGTTTATGCACCCAATCAACAACAGGAGATTTTCTACAGTTTTTTACATTCAAAAATGATCAATTGGAATTATAAGTCATGTATTTTGCTTGGAGATTGGAATGGTGTACTTGATGTTAAAAAAGACAAGCTAGGATCGAAACAAAGTTTGGCCTCAAGAGCTAAGTTGCCAAGATCTTTTTTTGATATGTTGGAGGAGTGGGAGTTGAAAGATATTTGGAGAGATAGAAACCCAACAGATAAAGATTTTACCTTCTTCTCGGATAGACATCAATCTTTTTCAAGGATAGATTTCATTTTAATATCTAATGATCTTTTCCCTAGGGTGAAGAAGACTAAGATTTTTCTAAGAACCCTGACAGACCACAGCCCTGTATGGGTAGAAATAGACTATTCTAAGGGACCAAAGAGGTCCTGGAGATTAAATGAAAATTTATTTAGATATGGAGAAAATATTAAGGAATGTAAGAAATTTTTGAAAGAATATTTTATCATGAATATGCAAAAGGGTACCCCAATGGAAATGGTTTGGGATGCATCTAAGGCTTATATGAGGGGTGTTCTGATTTACAAGAATAATAAATTTAGAAAAAAGCAAGGGGAAAAAAGAAGGGTGCTGGAAGAGCAAATTAAGGAAAATGAGGTACTTTTGATAAAAAACCCAAGGGATAATAAAGTTAAGGAGGTTATTAAATTGCTGAAAGAACAATTTAAAATGTTGATAGCGGATCAAACCGCAACTAATTTACAGTAAGCTAAATACAATACATTTTGTAATGCTAATAAACCTGGAAGATGGATGGCTTATATGCTTAGGAAGAGACAAAAATCAAAGAACAATTGAAAAAATTAAATATAAAGGAAGAGAAGTCTTTCAGCAAGAATTAATTAAAAAATCATTTATAGAATATTATTCAGAATTATATAAGGCAGATAGGATTCAGGATATAGATATAGATGGATTCCTTAAGAAGCAGAATATTAAGCCAGTTTCACAAGACCAAAGGGATATGTTAACTCAATTAATTACATTAGAGGAAATTATGTCTGCAATTAAAGATTTAAAGTTGGGGAAGGCCCCGGGAACAGATGGCCTGACGGTGGTTTATTACAAACATTTGTGTGAAGAGATGGCTGAACCAATGAAAGAATTATTTAATACAATACAGCAGGGAGGAAAGGTTCCTCCCTCCTGGAAAGTAGCCTTTATATCTTTAATACCAAAGGAAGGTCAGGATCATACAGAACCAAAAAATTATAGGCCTATTTCATTGCTAAATACGGACTATAAGATTTTTGCTAAGGTATTGGCAAATAGATTAATGAAGGTAATGCAGCAAATGATACATCATGATCAAACAGGTTTTATAAGTGGCAGACAAATGAAAACTAATGTGAGACATATTGTTAATGTTTTGGAATATTTAGAAAGGAACAACCAGGTCTCTGCGGGCATAATATTTTTAGATGCTGAAAAAGCATTTGATTGGCTTAATTGGCAGTTTTTATTAAAATTAATTGAAAAAAAGCGGTTTGGAGATACATTTATAATAAATCAATAAAGGCAATATACCAGAAACAAACAGCGCAAATAATAGTTAATGGAGGCATAACGGAAAATTTTTCAATAGAAAAAGGTACTCGGCAAGGATGTCCCTTGTCTCCATTATTATTTATTTTGTCACTGGAAATATTGCTGAATAATATACGAGATTCAGACACAATAAAAGGAATACAGATTAGGCAACAAGAATATAAATTACGTGCATTCGCAGATGACCTGGTTGTTACCTTAACTCAACCATCACAATCTGTTAAAATATTAATGGACATAATCAAAGAGTATGGATTAATATCTGGCTTTAAAATAAACGCAGCCAAAACAAAGATAATAGCTAAAAATATGACTGTTACACAAAAACAAGAAATGGAAAATCAAACAGGATTTGAAATAGTTAAAAAGGTCAAGTATTTAGGTATAAATATCCTGACAAGTAATTCTAAATTATACCATCACAATTATGAATTATTGTGGCAAAAGATGCAATTGGAGATTCAGAATTGGCGAAAGTTACAGTTGTCACTGCTGGGAAGGATAGCTGCCATAAAAATGAATCCTTTACCGAGGTTTTTGTTCCTTTTTCAAACAATACCAATACTTAAAACTGATAAATTAATTAAAGAATGGCAGAAAGGTTTAAATACGTTTGTCTGGGCAGGGAAAAAACCTCGAGTTAAACAGAGAATAATGCAAGATTCTCAAGAAAGAGGAGGACTTAAAATGCCCAATTTAGGGCTATATTATGAGGCCGCTGTACTATCATTAATTAGTGATTGGATTAATTTAACAGAGGACAGGATATTGAATGTGGAAGGGTATGGTCTGGTTTTTGGCTGGCATGCATATTTATTGTATGACAAAAAGGTAGATAATACATTTAAAAGCCATATATTGAGAAGTTCTTTGTTACGTGTATGGAAAAAGTATAGTTATAAATTAAATGATAAAATTCCGATTTGGGCGATACCTAGACACACAACTGAAAATATAAATATAGAACAAAAGCAAGATGGGACTTCTTATGAGCAACTTTTGGACAAGGAAGGATATGGGTATCAATTAAAAACTATTCAACAATTAAAAGAACAAGGAATAATTAAAACCTGGTTTCAATATGGCCAGCTACAGGCCAGATGGAAAGAGGACCAAAAGAAGGGTATTTTGCAACATGAAGAGAATTTGATTAAGCAGATAAGAGATCAGATTGTAAGGATTGTATGATAAAGTGGGCACAAAATATAGGGGAAACAATAACGTTGGACACATGGGAAATTATATGGGTTAGAAATGTAAAATTTACATAGGCTCAAAATTTGAGAGAAAATTTTTATAACATGTTTTATAGATGGCATTTAGATCCCAAAAAATTAGCTTGTATGTATCCGAACATTCAGCCCAAATGTTGGCGATGTGGAAGTCAGGATGCCACTTACTATCATATATGGTGGACTTGTAATAAAATTAAGGCATTCTGGATAAAAATTTGGTGGGTAATTCAAAATATATTAAAGAAAAAGATTAAATTTACGCCACAGTTTTTTTTGTTAGGTATTATAACAGATTGTACAGGAATTGAAATAAAGTTGATTTTAAATTTAATAACAGCGGCAAGACTACTGGTGGCACCAATATTGGAAGAAACAAGATGTACCTACAATCCAAGAATGGACATTAAAAGTAGTGCATTTGGCAGAAATGGCGAAGATTTCCGCATATTTCAAAGACTATTCAAATGAAAGATATATAAAGGAGTGGAAAAGTTAGATAGATTATATTCAGAACAAATATTGTAATAAGAAATTTCAATTAGCTTACGAATGAAATATTTTGTAGAAATTGTTATATTAATTAGAATATTGTTGTTTTAACATTAGGAGTTAAAGATCAAGGTTAATAATGTGTTACTATATTGTTAGTTAATTCTAGTTTGGTGTTTGTACTTGTAATACCCTGAGTTAATCCTGGGAAGTCGGGGGGGAGGGGGAGGGTTGGGAAGGGAGGGATGGGGGGGAGGGGGGAGGGGGGAAAGTCATTTTTGTAATTTGTAAAACTTTTTAATAAAAAATAAAAAATAAAGAATTTGCTTTAATTTAGTTTGGACTATGCTGAGAATGAGTTAATTCTCAGCTGTTCTAATAAAGTCTGTTTGTTTTCAAACTGTTTGTATTTAATACTAACTACTTGGGCCTGGGTCACACCATTTGCGTGCGCGCTTGCTGCCTCCTGTGCTGGCCACGTCCACCCACCCTCCAGAGGGCTGATGCTCTTAACTGGGGCTTATTTTGGGGACAGGGTTTATATTGCGAGCAGCATGAAAAATCATGCTAGAGATTATTTTCTGGTTGCGTCTTAATTTTCGTGGAAACACGGTAATTAAGAAGGAACCAAGTCACTAAGGAAACAGAGAAAAAATTTCATCTGAACAGATAAAAGAAGTTGGGTCTGAGCACATGGAACACCCCGTCAACTCCCATCAACAATTACCATACTTGAAAATCAACAAATCAAGATCAACTACCAATCTTCTGAAGGACTTTTTTTTAAAAAATTTGATTTATATGCCGCCCTTTTCCGGAGACTCAGGGCGGCTTACAATGCGTTAAGCCAGAGGTTCCCAATCCTTTTCGGTTCGCGGCTCCCCTAGCAATCCGACTTGCAACTGCGCATGCGCACTAGACGTTTCAGAAATGGCGCATCAGCGTTAGACCCAGCGGGCGGAATATTTCGCGGCGCCCTTATGACGATAGCGCGGCTCCCCAGGGAGCCGCGGCGCACAGTTTGGGAACCACTGCGTTAAGCAATAGCCTTCATACTTTTGTATATTTATACAAAGTCAGCTTATTGCCCCCACAATCTGGGTCCTCATTTTACCTACCTTAGAAAGGATAGAAGGCTGAGTCAACCTTGAGCCTGGTGAGATTAGAACTTGCAGTAATTGCAGGCAGCTGAATGTTAATCACAGTGCCTTAGTCTACTGTGCCACTCAAGCCCCTTCAAGAGCTTTGGAGGATAAAAATGATTCTGAATTCCGTCCACTCTTTTGAGTTGTCTTTGGATCCAGATGTGGTGGCTTTTGTTCCTCTGGCTAGTGTCTAGAGTCTAGTTGAGACAAGGGCAAGTATGAGAGTGTACTTTTGTGTGCACATGTGAGAAACAACAAATGCCCACTGTTACTAGTAATGTTTTGCGGTTACTTTAAATTGACTGATCTCTGCGTATTCCAAAGAACCTGTTGTGTGTCTCAATGTTTGGTTGAAAATTTGAGTGTATCTCTAATTAATTCCTGCTGTTGCCCAAAGTTGTATGTCCTGTCTGGTTTAGCAGCACATATCTGGAAAACCCAGATAGAAAGCAAGAGGGGCTTACAACAGACTGTGTGTGAGTGATTGGCCATAAGCTGATCCTGGCAGTACATATAATAATTTCCATATTAACCAAACTCTAATAATTAGATTACCATTCAATTGCTGCGAGACATAGATGTCTCTGCTTTTCTTCATTCTGAAGAAAAAACACCCTTTCTCGATCAAGCTAAAGCAGTTTGTTACTTACAGTGACCGACCAGTTGATTCTGGAATGTGCAGATACAGGAGATGGAACTACATTCCTTTCATACCATTGCTCCCCCTGCAATTAGTATTTACAGCAATGGTAACCCCAACCCAGAGGTAACACTGGGTCTTCAAGATCAATAGCTCTTGCTAGTCTTTGGTACCGCCAAAAGATACCTGTTATCTGTACAAATGCATTTGTGTATAAACACTGAGCATGGAGTTTTAAAATATCATATCTTAAGATTTCAAAGATCCAACATTTTGGGGTTATTTGGTATATTTTATATCTTGAGAACTATGGTTGCTTGTGGGGGGGGGGGAGAGAACTTGCCCATTCAAAAATGCCTAATTAAAATGAAAAAAAAATGGCACAGAGCACTGAGGGCATGGAGATGTCTGTTGTTATGAAGATAACACTGGGATCACAAGTCTAGCAGGATCAACACTATCATAAGGCAGAATGAAGCAAATGTTTTATGTAGAAGATCTGAGGGAAAGAAGTTGCTGTGCCCAGCTGTTCCTTCTGAGCTTCCCAGCATCCTTTTCACTTTGAGAACACAACTGTGTATATCACACAACCTGTCTTGCATTCCCTAAACTATCCTATCACTTTCAAGTGCAGTTGAGGATTCGGTCTCATTACCAGTTGAAGATTTGTTAGTTCAACTGGTTTCTATAAACGGAGTCTCCAAAACATGTAAACTTTGCACCCTTCTCACCCATCCTATACATCTACATTATGTAGAATACTAACCAGTCATCTCCCACATTGAAAGCATTGAGGCTTTTGGTGAATCCTTGCATGTTGTTAGGACTAACTCTCTGAAGAAAATCAATATAATCTTCTGAATGAAAGCGACACATGTCATGCTGAGAAGCTTGATAGGGCTTAAATACCTGCAGGGAAAAAAATGCTTTTGTTCACAGCTGTATTCAAATAGTAATGAAAGAGTTGTTAAACCACAAACATCTAATTTATATTAAATTCTAGTCACAATTTCCAAATAAAATAATCCATTTTTTAAAAAACATCTTAAATAATAACCATTTTATTATTGAACAAGCTTATAAGGCTAAAGTTCTCTTTCTCAGATACATGTGGTAGATTACCATAAACTGGCAAGCATAATTACATTTATGTATACACACCCATCTTGCCCATCTACATGCAATTGGGAAGAAAAGGATGGAGAAGACTTCAATTGGAGGAGGAAGAAACATAAATTGGACAGTGTAAAATATAAAAAGACAAAACAGTTAAAACTACTATTGCTACTACTATTACTAAACACAATTCTTCAAGAATAACAATTGAATTAGTAACTGCACCCTAAACATGAGGACCAAAATATGCACAAGAATCAAGAGTAACTCAGCATTAGTACAGAATCTAAAAACTTTTAGCTGGGGAACACCTGAGCTATTAGATGGGACTAAGTTTAAGTATCATGACTATCAAATAATCAATGCGGAGGCTCCCAATAGCCCGACTGACCCTCTGCACCAGCACCAGCTTCTGAGCCAACTCCAAAGGCATCCCCAGTTAAAGAACACAGGAGTAGTTCAAATCACAGGAAGTGATCAAATCTTCCAGATAACTGGTGTACCAACCACAGATTAGCAAAAACTTAGTCACAACTTCCACCAGAAACATCTGTAGGTGACACACTAAGATTGAGTATTTGATTCCTGATTGAACTACCCCAGTGTTCTTTAACTGGGGATGCCTTTAGAGTTGACTCAGAAGCTGGTGCTGGTGCAGAGAGTCAGCTGGGGGATCTGCTATTGGGACCCTCTGCACCAGCTCCAGCTTCTGAGTCATTTCCAAAGAGATCCCCAGTTAAAGAACACTGGAGTAATTCAATCAGAAGGTTATCAAGTCTTCCAGATAATTGTGATACTCACTCAAAAATTGCTGCTCTGGCTGCCAGTAGACTTCCCAAAACAGTAAAAAGTGCTATAAACCTCTATGCAGTTTGCTACTGGATTATATCAGGGCCACCTAATTCTACCAGTCTGGTTTGACATCAAGAGAATTCTTGATGAGGTGAGTTGGCTATGGACCACAAGATGAAAATTCTCATTACTAGACCCATAGTATGGGACATGATGTCCCAAAGGGAACCTTGGTTGCAAGCTTGCTTGCATTCATAAAGATCCAAACCATTGTTTTATTTCAATGAGCCTTTGGCAAAGGCAACCATTTGAATATAGTATTGTTTATCATACCAAATCATAACATCAATCACATCATAACCATGATGTGATATATCACTCACATCACAATAATCTTTTAGTTAATTATTTTCTTTGTGAACCATTCAGATACTTTTTATTTATGTCAATCTATGAATATAATAAAAAGGCAAACATATAAGATCCATTCATGTGGATGGAATATGCTATATTCTATCATTTTCCAGCAATATACTGCTTATACGGAGCTGTTGTTATCTATCCTGGTGCTTAAGGCAACTTTAAATATAATACAATATAAAATAGTAATTTATTTTAAAGAAAAAGTTACTGGCATTAAAGAGATTTAAAAAGAGTCCACAAATAAAGCAGAGTTTAAATATACTCTGCAAACAAGCTGACCATTTTGAAAAAATGAGTCCACACATACTTCACAAGACAGAAGCAACTCTAAGAAAGACAGAATTTCTCATTACCAACGATGACTGAAACAAAGAAATTTATGTATGAACTTTATCTCCTGTTTTCCCACTAGGATTTTAATGGAGCTTACACAATAATTGCTTTTCCAGTTTTTCTCACCAAGTAAGCATAGGCAGTGGTGGGATTCAAATAATTTAACAACCAGTTCTCTGCCTTAATGACCATTTTAAGTATAAAAACGATATACCAAAAGGATTAGGGTTAGGGCCTGAATATTTTTTGACCACCCTAGAACTTTGAAGCAGATTCCTGTACGTGGTTCAGTTGGCCTTCTTTCTCGCTGAGTTCCAGATATGAAATTTTTCTTTTGTTTTGCTTTTCAAAATAGGTCACTGCTTTGTGAGTTTCTTCTATTTTCCTGGCTGGTTATTTGGGCTACATTTGATATGATGATACTCTGTACACCTTTTTTTGGATTGGAGCTGAAGTAGTAGAGCTCCCAGATTAAATTCACTAATTTGAACCTGCAATGAAATAAAAATATGTCTGCAAGAGTTTTTTAAAAAGCCTCTGCCGATCAGGCAACTCAGCTTGGATCGTCAGAGGCATTTAAAAGAAAAAAAGGGTTTTTTTCTTTTAAAAGCCTTTGACGATCCCAGCTGAGCCACAGGATCATCAGAGGCTTTTTTAAAAAAAACTTTTAAAAGCATTTTTTCAGCCAAGAGGCTTTTGAAAGTAAAAAAAAGCCTCTGATGATTGTGCGGCTCAGCTGGGCATGGGGGGGGGGGGGCAGGGAATTTTGCTACCGGTTCTCCAAACCACCCACCTCCATCGCTACCGGATCAGGTGATCCGGTCCGAACCGGGAGCATTTTACCCCTGGTACAATGGTTCTGAGATGACATCTGCCACCTCCTTCAGAACGGATGTAAACCATCAGATAGCAGTGATTTATATTCATCAAGATCAGACAGCTGTTCTCTTATTATTTTCCTGCTTATTTTAGCTTTAATTTCTAGTCTGTCTTTTACATTTGTATTTTTCGTAAGTTGGACTATAGGTTTTTTTTGTGTGAAGACTGATGCAAAGAAAGAGTTAAGCAGCTCAGTTTTCTCTCTACTGCCTGTTACTTCCTTCTCTCCTTATCTTCTCTCTTTAATGGACCAACTGTTCCCTTGACTTTTTTTGTTTGTTATTTATATGTTGAAAGAAACTTTATTATCTTTTATTTTTGTTGCAAGTTTTTGTTGGTTCTGAGCCTTTGCTTTCCTGACTTCATCTGTGTAGATTCAGGTTATCTGCTGATATTCTGCCTTAGTTAGGTGTCCCTCTTTCAATTTTTTGTACTTATTCTTTTCATTTTTCAGTTTATCAGAAAGATCTTTGTGCAACCATGTTGGTTTCTTCTGAAATTCCTTGTTTTTCTTTTTCAATATTATGCTGGACTGGACTTTTATGATATTTTTCAGAGTTTCCTAAGCTTCTTGAGTTGTTTTCCGCTTTAGGATTTTCATCCAAGGAACCTTTCCGAACCTCTGAGTTTGTTAAAATCAGCTCTTTTAAAATCTAAAAATGACTATCTATATATATAAACACGAAAACCACTCATGCTGTAATCACGAAATCTCCAGAACCATAAAGCCTACAAACTTGAAATTTGCCATGTATGTTCCTCTTGGCTTCTAGTTGCTCATTAAGAAAGGATTTTTCGAAATAATCACCAGAGCATTATTATTTCCTATATTATGATTAACACACTCTGATGCTAAGGAGTTCTAATCCCCCTCCCCAACTGAAAATCTGTTCCAAATGCAAAACACAAGCAGAGGAGAGGAGTTTCACTTTCAGTTTTACTTTCACAACAACAACCATGGGATAGGATAGGGGAGGCTTCCTTGGGGCAAGCCTGAGGGAGAAAAGGGGATAGGATAGGGGAGGCTTCTGTGGGGCAAG